>WUAM01000159.1:3115312-3148208 GCA_024336885.1 Actenoides hombroni
TTTAGTAAATATAAAAAAAGAATAAAAATTCATGAAACCCGAGTAAGATTTTTGTTTTTTTTGGTTCATAACTGCCTCTTACTCTTTTAAGTAGCCATTTTGTTTGCTCTCAGATATATAATGACTACCAGAGATGACAATTCTGATCTGAACTGGTAATGCTTTTGCTCGTCTTGTGTTTACTGGCTCTGTATTCTTATACAGGCTACTTGAGGTTCAGAAAGCTCACTGAATTGGTGTTACAAAGGAGGCTTATTCAAGATCATCCTTTAGTGCAAATTGACAAGACAACACCAAGGAGATGACATATCACTGTCACCAGGATGTCTGGATTCCTAACTCCCAACAGTCATGCCTCAAACTGGCCAATGGTTTTTTGCACTTATTTACAATGAGCACTCATTCAATGTCATCATCTCGGTTATTTTCTGGTCTGGACTTCAAGTTCCTATAAAATTTCCCTTCCTGCAAAACAACTGTCATCCAGTTAATCACCATCATCACCTGCCTCCATTATTACCTGCTAGGTTTTGATTACCAGGACCCCAGCAAATCCAATATCACCGATTCCTCTTATCGCTGCAGCTGTGATGATGACTTCCAGAAAACACTGGAATGGGTAAAAAATGCTGAAGCAGTTCTACACCGAGAGCCTGCTACTTTCCCTTTGGTATAAAATTCATGCAGGAGTTACAAAGATACTTCTGAAGTAATTTTTTTACTCTTCAAGCTTTGAAATCAAAACCGAGCAAGCCCTCGCACGTCCTACTTGTATCTGTCTGAACTCTTCTTCCATCATGATGGAATTGCAGCCTCTCCTTTATGCTACACATTTATTATTTGACAAATGAATCCCACAAACCCATCTAATGGCAGAGCTGCGAACGCTCCCAGTTCATAATGGTTCACATGAAGGCAGCACTGAAATTCTTTCAAACGTTTTATAGCCGAACAGCTACGAACTTGCTCATTGTCAGCTCACAAAATCAGACAATGGCCGTCATCGGGATTTACATTTAGATAAAACCATCGCTTGTAGCAGAGGCTTAAACTCTTAAAGCACAGACTTCTGCAAGAGTTCAGTTTATGTATTGCTGAAGACAGATGCCAGCAGGATGTTTGGATTCTCAGTTCACTCACTGGTTACTTTCAGGTTTTCACTTCTGTGGAGTGGCATTTGTAAGCCTTCTTCTAAAAGCACGTTGGTCCATCTGTATGCCAAAAAATAGGCATGGACACAGTTGAACACTGCATATAACTGCAAATGCTAAGACTCAAAGAAACAAGAACCATTTTATTGATTTCTGGATAGCTTTTTTGGTTTTCCAATTATGAAAAAGCTACAGGTAGCAGTTTCCTTCAGTATAACATGATGCTGAATTTGTCACCCGTTTCTCATTAATTTTTCATTTCTACAAGAAAAAGTCTTTTCTGGGAGCACTCAGTAGCAGTGCAAGTCTGTTTCATTCACTTTTCAACACCAGACACGTATTTATTCCTAAGTTTTCAATTTCCTTGCATAGCCTGCTATGCGACTTGCACACATCAACCACAGCAGCAGACAGCTTTTCACCAAAACCTTGTAACTTGACATATACCTTGTCTTGCCTTAGGCTTAAATTGATTAATTCATCTTTCACTTGTGGTAAAGTCTTCCATTTAAAATATTTTAGTAGGAAGAGGCACATTTTACAAACTGAACTAGAAAGAGGGCTTCCAGCATCTCTGTCACACTTTCAAACTTGGTATTATGCACAGCTGCTAAGGAAGTCTTTAACTTAATTTTGCTGTTGCTATCGACATAAGTTTCTTGTTTTGAGAGATCTCTTCCTGTGCAAAACACAAGGACTATAAAGTGATGGCTGTCTGAGTTGAATTCTCACATTCTCAGATTTCTGGCAAGAAAACGGAGTCAGAGAAAGCAAACCAGAAAAGTTAATCAGAACTTCCAAAAATTGCTTGACTTAATCTATTACACTACTGGTGGAAGATCACAGAATAACTTTCGACCGAAAGTATCTAAAACTTCAGAAGGTATCAGCATACTAGAATTGGAAGCAAGTTCAAATGTGTAAGCATAAAAATAGGGAAAAGCTTACAGGTGTATGTGTGGCATGTGCTTAAACTAACGAAGTATGTACGTATAACCAGACTGAGAATTTCTTCTAAGAAAGACACATGTTATTTCAGTCACAGGACTCTGAACTCAAGGCAGGAATTTTTAGTCAAGAGTTTGCAGGCAGTCAGAGTAGATGACCTTAAAGGTCTTTCCTAATCTCCCAATCTGTGTCAAGAATCACATCCAGATTTGGCTTTGTGTAACCTCCATGTACCTTAACCTATTAAGCATAATACAGATACAAATTTGTTTTTATGTTAGAGTAAAAGGGTATCTTCTGCTTGGCTTTTCCCTGTGTAACAAGTTACGGGTGGAGAACTGGCAGATGCAAGCCTGCTTACCTGCTTTTGTTTTGTTATCTCTGTACTGGATGAACAGCTGACCCACAATGTGTGAAAAGGTTTGTCTCATTACAGTACTACAAGGAAACTGAGTTCAAATCCCTCGAACTGGAATGGCAGGTCCTTGATATGATGCAAAAATAACCCATATCTTAATAACAAAAACACTAACTGAAAGAGTTTTTCTAGGAAGTAAAGTAAATCAAAGCTAGTGGTTGTCTGGCTATACATTCAAAGTCACAGAAACAACTAGGGCACCTTCTGCAATACTGATGCTGACAGTGCATCAAGGAGGAAACAAAAGAGGCTACAGTAATTTCAGGGTTCATTAGAAACACAGAGGGTGGAGAAGAAATCAGTGTTTGCCAAATAGAAAAAGAGCAAAATCAGGAGGGAAAGAAGCTTTAATTTCAAGCTTCTAAAGTGAGTATAATGAATAATGTAAAGTAAAAAAACCAACCCAACAAAAACCAAACCCTAACAACATTCCCAAGTATTTGTGTCTGTATGCTCTAGAAATGCAGACACTATGTTAGATAAGTACAAGCTTTTGCAAAATAGAAGCCAGCACCCTAAAAGTGATACCTCAGTGATCCTTTTTACTGCATGACTTGAGCATCCTGCCTTACTTGGATAAACTTTCCTAGTGAGTGAATTATCTATTGACATAGAAGGTGCTTCCTGGGCTGAGGCAAGGAGAAAATGAGCCATGTAGCTTTGATGTGTCACTCCAAAACCTTGCCTGGAGCTTCCCAGAATCCATAGAGAATCCTCCAGTGACTTAAATGAAGGCTGGATGTGAGGAAAAGCTAACCCACTTTTCAGCAGCATAACTACACCTAATAGCAAAAGTCACTGCTTCAAATTCTTCTCCTGGTCTTCAGTAGCCTTAGAAGGCTGAAGACACTGTCTCATAGGTGGCACCTACTACAAAGGAACACACATTTCCAGTGATCATCTTTGCAAAATGTAGGCGTTAGGAAATGAAGAGTAATGTAAGGTACTGAGAGTGAGTGACATAGCATCATCCTAATGAACACTAAAAGCAGCAGCAACCTGTACACACAAAAACCAGGTGATGGATCATCAGTACATCCATCAGCTGCTCCTGTGACAACTCATTGTGATGGCAGGATGTGAGATGAGCAGGGGAGCTCAACCTGGAAAACAAACCGAACTACGCTGAATGGAACAAAAAGTTGAAGGAAAAAACCCCAACAAATGCTTTGTTCATTAATTTGCTCCGTTTTGTAACCCTACGCATTGTAAACCTAACAAAGATAAAAATGAGCCGATTACCGTCTGACATCACCCCTTTAACAGCACGAACTGTGGTAAAGATGCAAAATACTCCTCATGGGGTAAGTGCTGTATAAACAGTGTGTAAAAGCAGCACATTGTGGAGGCTGCTAGAAACACAGCACGTGTTTCCAGTTCACGCTGTGCAGCCGCCACTCCGCCTGACGCTGTTCTCCGTCTGGCTGCTGAAGGACAGAAATTGCCAACAGCAGCATTATTACCAGCTTGATTTTCACTTGTATTTGAGACACAGAAGGCCACTTCTAGACGTCTTCATACACAAAGCGAGTCTGACTATCGGGTAATAACATGCTACACCATGCTATTCTGCAAAGAACTGCAGGGAACACCGCTGCTGAACACCAAAGACAAGGAAAGGAATGTCCCTTGACAGGGAAACGAGACACAAGCATGTACCTACCACCTGGCTAAATGGGGAATGGGGCTGCAGAACAAAGGATGTTTAATGGCAGCCAGTATATCTCATTGGAACACAAAACCAGCGTTAGAGGCACCATTACATGGTCTGTTCCCTAACCGCACAGCTCTACACACCTCACATTCCCATTTCTAAAACTGTATTTATCCTGATGTTAATGGACTTTACAGCCAGAATCAGTGAATAAAATAAAAGCAACCTGAGCAGTGGAAATTTAAAACTATTATTAATTCTGTAGATTAACAATATTAGTGACTGTTCACCTGGCATGACATATGATAGACAGGCTACCTACAAAACCATTCAAACCACGTATTTTAGAAGTCTGTATGATCCCTCCTCTCTCCCCCTCCTCAAATATTTATTTTCTAATAGCAATAATGACCTCAGTATTCAAGGCAGCCCTCGAAGATTAATGACCAGTGGAGGTTAATGGTCCTCAGCTATTCTTCAAGCCATCAACTCCTCCCAGCCAGTCATCAATCCCCAAGAAATGCCTTAATGCTTCACTTATTACTGCTTAAGCATCAAGCCTGTAAATTTTCAGGGCATTAAATCTCAAAAAGTAACCTTTTTCTCTTCATAGGCCACTATTTCAACAAAGCAGACAAATGAGATGAAATGAAAGTGACTTCATTTTACAGGGATTCTCCTCAGCTTTACAAAACAATAGCATTTATTTGTGTTTATTTGCATTCATTTTTCTTGGACACTAAAAAATAACATCTCCTTTCTTGTCAATTAAGTACATTTCCTAACAAAATGCTGATATCAAATCTTCTTCAGCCAGCATGTCAGCAGAAAAAAATCCAAATCTTAATGAGAACAGGTTTTAGTAGTTTCTTTCTGCTGCAGGAAAAACAACATGGAGGAACCACTAGTACTCCACTCCACATGCTTCTGATGACTATGTCACTGATCTTTGATACCTATATAAATATATACACGTGCACTCTCCCCCCAGCTCAGCACCAGTGACATCTGCAACAGGACACCACAGCAGAAGATGTGGCATTGCACAACTCAAGGCCACAGAATGGTTTCTAACACAGGCTCTGCCACTGGGTAACCTTGAGAAAGTCTTGCTGTTTCCAGAGACCTTTTTCTTTTCATCCTTTACCCATTTAGATTGAACTGGTTAAGGAACAGAAGAACTGTACTGCAGGATGGTGACTAAGAGACCTTGACTTCAGCCCAGGTTTCTATTCTGTAGTCCAACGTAAATGCCAAAGTCCCTTCCAAGGGCCCATTAAACTCAACATTTACCTGGACAAAATTTTGTACACCAAAGTGGCACTGCATGGAAAAATTACCTTTCCTCCAAACCATTTATTAGCTTTTTGGAAAGTTAAGATATATGGTCAAGTACTTGCTTAAATGTCTCTGGATGCCAACAGAATAAACCAGCAAGAATGGCAAAAAAATAAAGTCTTTATTTAAATAGTGACATCATCAATCAAATTTAATCCATATTCCTTCAGAAGGTCAATTATCCAAATGTGTCTAATTTAGACTGTACCTGATATAGGCAGCCCATCAATCATCTAAAGGGCAGCATTTCTTTTCCTTTTTCTTATTCTTTTAAACAGATATTAAATTTTACGTTATTTTCTTATTGTGATACTCTGGCTAATAAGGCCTGTTTTACAAAGTGTTCACAACTTGAATTCTTTGACATTCAAAAAAAAAAAGAAAAATTCTTTGTAGGGCTCAGTGCCTGCAGATATGACAAACAAACAGGATTTCCTTATTTCTCAATCATTTTCTTTGAGGAAAACACCACAACAGATTCAGAAAAATGTTGACATTACATTTAGAAAAAGACTGGACATAATATCAGACTCTTATCTTACTCATTTATATTGGCACTCAAGTAGCATTAGTTGTGAAGGTAACAGGGCTTGCTGTCAAACACGCACAAATTGACAAGCTGTTAGAATGCCAACTGGATGTATTCAATTAGAAAATTTACTTCAACACTGAAAAAGCTTGTTTTTAAGATAAGGCAGAAATGTGATGTGTGTGTTGACCAGGAAAAAATTACAGAAAAATCATAAGCATGGAGAGAAATTTATCTCTTCCTTTCTGCAATAAAAGCTACAAACTCCAAAATATGAACTCTTAAAAGGTATTACCCAAAAGGCATCACGGGAAAACAGCATGGGCAAGTCTACGCCATGGTTTCACCCCAGAGACTGACAAGGTCTGTGACCTTCTAGAAGCCACTTTAGGACCCTGGTCTTGGGACCCTTCAGCCTTTGTCACTGACTTTTCCCACCGTATTGAATATGGTTCTCAATTTCAAGCAGAGCTGGGGGGCATTTAACAGCTCTGAAGACAAAGCAACATCAGAGCCTCAACTGAAACCCGGAACACCAGTTAACACCACCCAGACAAGTCTTGGCAATAAATGACACCATGCCCATTTCCTTGCCAATCTTTCAGAGGAAAACTTGTTTCCTCCACCAGCGAGGTGTTGAACTGTGGAGATGCACTTGGTCAGCACTTCCTACAAGGGAGGTGGATAAAGCTCTGCACTGGGAAGTGCCAGTGTAAACTGGAGTACAGGGGCTGAAAGGAAAATCGGTAAAGGAGGAATGAAAATAGGATGATGGAGGAATTGCAATTTCTGTAAAAGTTTGGACTTACAGCAAGAATATATTTGAAGCCAGATCCTGTCACCAGATGCAAATCTGGAATCATGCCACAGGCTCTAAAAAGCAGCACTTACCACCTGCCATCTTTGGTGCATGGAACAGAATCACTAATTAAAACCAAAAAAATATATCTACGAGGTGTTCCAGTTACTCTCTCAACAGGCCATGAAATATCTTTCTTTTTACAGCCTAATACCTTTTAAAGTTTTCCAGAGAGATGGCTTCCATTTTATTTTAGGTATTAAGCTCCTTTTGGCAGGATTTTGTGAACAGAAATGCAGACTGGGTAAGTGAAGAACCTACTCAGCAGACTCACCTGCATTGGGAAGGGCACATACCAAGCTAATTTCAGGATCAAAGTCTTACACTACAGCTCTTGCTGTTAGGAATATTTTTGATGATATGCACTGCTCTTTGTTTTTAAAAAATGTTTAGTTCCAGTTTTACCAAGATTAAATAACTATGCTCCCTCCCTCATGTTTACAACTTTCATACACTTCAAAATGCTCAGCATGTCCCTCTTCCCAGGGAGTATAATTTTTTAACGCTTCCCTATAACCTCTTCACCTCTCGCCTCCACTATTTTTGATACTCTCTTTGATTTATTCAGTGACAGAAGTTTTACAGAGGGAGAAAAAGAAGGCATTTATGCCAGGTGCCATTTATCAAAACCTACATGAGAATGATTTCAAAGGGTAGGAAATAAAAGTTTTCCCTATTCACATATTTACAAAATGCAATCAAAATTCACCACCTCCTTTAAAACAACATTAACAAGATTAAAAAAAAAAAAAAGAAAAAAAAGGGAAAAAAAAAGAAAAAAAAGAGTGAACACTTTTACTTTTTACCTACTTCAGGTAGCTAAAAAAACTCTGGACTACAGAACAGCAGCAAGATAAGTGGAGTTTTCTTGAAGATGTTATGATAACAATGTGCATGGAGCATGCACAGAAAGCTGTGCGGTAGAAAAAAATCAGAATGAAAAGAACCTCTAAAGGTTTCACTAGAGTGACATCATCTCTTACAGGTGCCAGAGACATAAATGTCCTGTGTGGATTTCCCCCCATGAGTGACAATAATCATAAAGATATAGCATCTGCACCATCACATTTTATTTCATGTCATTTATTTGGTTTTGGCTTTTTGATGTTGGTCTTTTGAGGAAATCAGTTCCTATAGAAACAATTTAGTCACTGATGTAGCAGAAAAGTTGTGCCAGTGAAAAGTTAAGCTTACATATCACTTTGAAATCTGAAGGGTGGTTTGGTTAAAAAAAAACAACAAACCAAACAGTATTGGTACGTCTCTCATATCTGTGGCTGCACCAACTACCTTCACCCACTGAACAGACAGTACTTACCTGTTTCTCCATGGATTGGATCCATACCTTTACCCTTCACTCTGCAGGCAGTCAGTTGCTGAGAACCAACAGTATCCCAAAAATTTCCAGCCCCACTAGAATTTGGATCTCTCAGACACACTCCCAAAGGAAGTGGGGAGTCCCACCATATGCAGGAGAGGAGTCCTGCATTCAAGAAGTTATCTGCTTTTGATCCTAAGTCTCAAGAACCAGATCATCCCAGTCTCATCTATTCCTGATGGTTTTTCTGATCTGAACAGAATTACTCCAGCTGTTCTTAAAAGTATGAGACACCTTCCACTAAGGCCCCCAAGGCAGTATTAGTAACTTCTTGGTGGCCCTACTGTATTATGTCCCTGTTGCAGACTGTTCCCTTTAGGAAAACTGAAGCTGTAAAAGCATTATAAAATTGCAGCCATTTGGAAAATAAAACCCGAAAGGAGTCTATAGTTTATGAAAACAACCCCCACATTCCCAAACTGTCACAACGCCAGCAAGCAAGGCTTTAAAGTACCCGCAGCTATGTGAACACTGCTTAAGACTCTATATGCATGCATGCACATAACTGAATGTACACATTACCTGGAAGAAAAAAAGTTTTAGTTCTCTCAGAACAAGAAAAAAAAAAAAAATGTACAGGTATTAAGGATCCAATCTGATTTTAGTTAGGTTAATGCAAAACACCATGAATATTCCAGCAGCAGGAAATGTATAACTACCAGAAATACCTCACTGAGAGGAGAATCAGACCTAGACAGTGCATGGAAATAAGACTTTTCTCTTCCTATGACAGTTTTGAAATTTCATCTATCACTCTGAAAAAAGAAATTTGAAAATTATTCAGTTAAATCCACAGAAGCACTGACCTTCAGTATCTATAATGTCCAAAGAAAAGACACTTCCACTTCTGATTGACAGATCCATTGCAAACACAGGCTCAGCAGCGCAAGAGTGAGCGCTGAGAAATGCAACCTGAGTGTCCATGACTCCTTCATGCTAACCTATTCAAGCAGTTTTTCCTCTGTCAAGAAAATTGCACGATTCAAGATTCAGCCCTACAGATAAAAAGCAATCAGGGAACCAGTCTCATGTATGAAGTGATCTGTAGCATCAGGGTGACAAAATAAGGCATATGTTCCTATGATATTCCAAATCAATAGGAAAACGTGTACCTCCAGTTTGAATCTCAAATTATGTTTTGTGTTTACTACTTAAAGAATCTATAAGCAGTTTAGGTAAAATACTAACTCTGAAAAGCCCCATTATACCTTAAAATAAACGTCAAACTTCAAATCTCACAAGTCTTACTACAATGACTGTCTGGTTGGCGTAAGAGAAACCTATTGTGTTCATTTCAGAGAACTGCCCTATATAGAAACTGTACCTGACACATTCACATTGAACAATCTAGTTGAAAACAAACATTATACTTGATCACGTCTCAGCTCTAGGCCCACTACTATGAAGCAACAGGTACATAGATTCAAGCTGCAGAAACAGCTTTGACAGCAGATTTCTCTAACTCCATAGGAGCAGAGCTGGGACCAGCAGCTCCACTGCCAGGAACAAACTGCTTTCTACCACAAAAACATCTTCAAGGAGAGATCTTCCTTGGATCTTTCCAGCTTGAGATTCCAGAACAGACTCCAAAAAACTAAGAGCAACCCTTCCCAGAACAAATCTAATCTCTCTGATATGCCAGCACCCATTCAGACAACGCAGCACTAACACGAATGAAAACCAAGGCACACAAATGTCACAGCCCCTGTCCTGCACTGCTCAGAGCAGTCTCCAAACCAACACAAACCAGAAAAACACATCCAGGTTTCCTTATGGGCTAAGGATTAAGAAGGAAGCATGTGATACCACCTGCCTCTGTTTACTTTAGTGGAAGGTACTCAAAAACACTTGGAGAATTGCTGTAAAACCTTCCCAGATGTGGAGAGCATTGTTACAGCTTTAAGTGCTTTTGCCTCAAAACCTTCAAGACCCTCTGTTATCTAAAATCTTAGATAATGCCTCAGTGTATTACTGAGTTAAAACCCCTAGTTCAGGGCTGAAAAGCTCTTGAATACATGAGTAAGATCAAAGCAGGTAAGCTCAATAAACTGTGTAGTCAGTGTTTAGGGGTGTGAGGAGCATCACTTCCACAGCACGTTGGAAGTAATTTTCTCTGGTGACATGGTATGTTTTGTCTTACTGAACATTTAACCTCTAGATTTGGACAGCACACATTTGGCACAGGCACATTTCTCTAGGGAACACCAGAGTGGTTACTTCAAGTGACAGTTTTCTAATTATTCTGTCAAGCATCAATCTGTGAAGTTCCCAGTTCCTCAGCACCCTGACTGACAGGGCAATCAGTGCTTTACTTAAAGCCTCTAGAGCTGTTCTGTCCTGACAAATGCTTAGGAAAAAAAAAATAAATCCCAACCAACTCCTCCTCCCCAGTTTTCAAAGGGAGTGGAATATTTGACTTTCAAAACAACTCCCCATTTTTTTGCAAACACAGTTCCCTAAATTAAACACAAAAAGATGCATTAGTACATTTAATGCAGCTGGGGAAAAAAAGAACAGACCAAAATGGTATTTGGCTTTATATTACAGTAATTCATTTCAGGCATTTTCTTTTGAGGCAAATCAGCTGATAAAAGTACTTCAAAAACAGGGAAGGAACTGAGATAATGCAATCACTTCCCGTAAGAAGTTTACTCTTCTATTAAAAGAGGAAAAAAACCCCAACACCTTCACAGCACTTTCAGCTAAAAGTGCTCAAAGTTCTGAATTCCCCTTATTTCTGATGAGTGTCATCATCCTCTGTTAAGGGTGACATTGTGACTTGAGGTCTTAGAGCACCACTGAGTGTAAGAAGTGGGAAAACGAGGGACTATGTGAGTGATAAACAATTAGTCCCATTGCAAGTTCAGGGAATAATACGATCTATTTAGTAGTCATGACCACGATTTTCTAAATAACATGAAAGTACTTCATGCTCTTTAACTACTGTGTAATTAAATTCAACACCGGGGCTAAGATTTTGACCAATAAGTTGGCACTACAGTTAGACAAGGTTTGATTTCTATGCCAAGATGTTGCACCTGAGGATTCAAGCATGGAGATGCTTTCTTGGCTTTCTGGGACAATCTTGTATTGGTATTGTTCCAATTAATACAAAGAGAAGACCACTCACCATACAGAATGGCATGCTACTGGTACTAATTCCTATTGAAATCAAATTTGTGTTCAGAGTTGCTCCTCCAGTTTTAAAAGGTAAACTAGGAATAATGCAAGTTTAGTGATAAGCTCTTGATCATGAGTACTGTGGAGTGCTCTATGACAAAGAACACTGATAGAACTCAGCAAGACTAACAAATAAATGTAATATCAAATCAGGTGTCAAATGAAGAGTGGAAGAGCACATTTGATCGTTAATCAGAGTGGACTCCAGAATCTCTCTCTCTAGATTTAATGCTTAATTCTGGTTTGTTGTGTTGGGTTTTTTTTGAGGACATTAAATATGCAAATATATTCATATACACAAAATTCATTTTTCCCTTGGATCCGAGTCAAAACTCCCAGTACACAGACTACCTGTGATTTATGAAATGAAGAAAGGAAGCCTGTTCTAATGAGAGCTCAAATCTAGTCATAGGTCAGCAATGGCAGCATAATTTTGTTGGGTTTTGTGCTGGTTTTTTCCTGCTAGGAAGCTTAACACTAGGTGATTTTTATATATAAATCATCACCCTCATCAACAGTATCAAATGATTAATTTTCCTTAATGGATCAGATTCCTTTTGGAGAAGATTAAGTTGAACAATGTATGACCAGAAAGTAGTTTCACAGAATTCAACAGGAGCACTCGAAGACAGAAGCATCACGCAGTGCAAGAAAGAATGCAAGAGTCTCGTGTGAACAAGGGACCAACATTAGGCGTGAAGGACCGAAGCTTATCTAGACCAGCAGTGTCCTTCAGGAACTACTCCTCTGACCTAGTAACGAGCCAGTTCGGGCAGCCAATCTACTTCTGTTTCTACAGATTTAGTCTTCTGCCAGCACAGCTCACCGACCTTTTTCACTGCAGCGTTGGATGAGTGCAGGTGCAAATGGAGAGAAGGAAGGTGCAACCACGGAGTTGTATCTCTGATACACTAAAACTGCCACAGACCTGATTTCTTGACAGAAGGGAATGACAGAGCTCAAAGAAGGAAGTTCTTTGATAAAAAGCTTAAAACTGCAGTGGTAACTAAGGCAGAATCTGTTCTGCTGTCAGGAGGGAAGCCTGAACTCATCTGCGTTTCTTACTGAAGTTCAACAGACTTTTAGGATTATTAAGGGAGTTAGGTTTGTCTTGCTGAAACGTAGGCACTATCTTTCCTTAAATTGTTTCTGTTTTATCTTTTCAGTTCAATTACTTCAATAGTTTATATGACTAATTCATAAATCACACAAAATGTATTTGAGATTCTCTCTAAGTAATACACACAGAAACGCCAAACCAACTGTATAGGGCCCCACGGAAATTTTGATTGAAGGCAAATCCTTTACAATTCAGAGAGCACATACTCAATCAATGGCTGAAGAGGAAAAACTCCAGGGAGCAGCAGGAACTAACCAATTTTGATAAGGTTTCTCTGACTTTCCAGCAAATAGTAATTTGCTTTCTTATATTTCTTCAATGAGAAGTCAAGCATTGCAGTCCCAAACCTTTAAATCAAATGATTTGCTGGGCATCAGGAATTCAACTTTCACCACCTGCTATAAAATATTGACTTTGCACATTCATTCATTTCTACCCAATAATTGATTCTTTTTTTTTTCCTTTTTTTTTTTTCCAGATACAGACCTATAACAATATTCTGGGAGGCTGACTTAATCAAGGTTTAGTTAAGTAAAAAAGAGAACCTCAGCATTTTCAAGTTTTAATCTTGTCTGCACCACATAAGCATGTATGTAATCCATTTTCTTAATGAGATGCTTTTACTCTTTTGCCCTATTATGACGATTAATTCCAAATCTACCATGCACAAGAGCTATCCATAGTTTACAAGAAGGCTTCTGCTTTAATCACAAAGTTGGCATTACTCTGTGAAAGGACGGTGCTTTATGTTACCTTCTGCTTAACAACCTTCTCAGCTGGAGCCTGTCTGTAAATACAGCTCAATCTGGATGAGCTGGCACAACAGAGACTTCATTCCCTCTTCTGGTAAAGTGAATACTGGCTTACACAGTCTGCCCAAATGTCATCTGCTCAGAAATGCACTTTTAGGGCACTGAGTCACTTACACTGAGGCATTCCGGAGGTTCTTGGTCAGCGGAAGGCATTGCTCTGCCGTGACAACTACAGCTGGCTGCTCCTCAGCACTGAACAGCTTGCTGGCAACAAGAGAGCCTTCCTGCTCCCCTGTGCTCATGGATCTGATGCTCTGAAGCTTTTCTGGTTGCTCAGGCTCACCCTTAAAGAATGAGAAATGGTTTCTGAAGTACAGCAACACCCTACGCTGCGTAAGAGAAATGCGCAAACGTGCACACCACTTGCTTAAGAGTAGCAAGCATATACACATCTGTAGATACTCAAACATAGCAAATTGCATGTATATAATTAAGAAAAAAATCTAGTTTATCTTTTCATCATACTTGTTTCATGAGTAAAATATGTATAGAAGTGAAAAAGAATAGAAAAAAATATTTTTAAGCTGTAGCAGAACATTCAATATGAGAATAGTGTTGTATAGGCAGCAAAATTTATTCTTTATTCATTAGGAGTACCTGAAATAGTACAGTGTCTGCTCCACTCTGCCAAATAGAACAAATTCTATAACAATTTGCAACAAGGCTAGCTTATTCTTGATTGACAGCCTCTAATTGAAAATAAATTTTTGCCTTATTTTATTTTTTTTTTTGTCCAGAAACCTCTGAATAATTTTGGAAATTTCAACAAAATCTATTTGGTCAGACATTATCGACCTGTCTTTCCACACACAGACATTGTTTTCTCTTAGCATGGTTGAACGTTTTTCCATAAAAAAAACCCAAACCAAAAAAACCCAAACAACAACAACAAAAAAACCCCACAAACAAAACCACAAAACCCAAGTTGTTTTAATGGTTAGTCCTATTTCCTTGAAGAAATGTCTAATGTTTCACCAACCCAAAGAAAAATCAACAGTTTCCATTAAAAAAATCCCAGTTTTTCAATTAAACCCCTTTAGTTACAGTGACAGTTTCTGTTATCATTTAGGTACTACCATAGCTTCCTATTTCTATTCTGCTTTACAATAGACGTAAGCAGAGGGTTGGGAATTAGAACCCACTTTTCTCATGACAAGCAGAGCCCCTACAAGACCCCAGCATTGTAACCTATGTCAAAATACAGCAGTAGCCCAGTTTGTATCTTCCAGACCCATGGTCATCTACTGCCTTCTTTCATAAGCAATCCCTTTGTTAGACATTCAGCACCAGAGGTGATTCCTCCGTTCAGTGGGAAGTACCATCAAAAGAATCAGGCACATAACCTTATCCACATAATTTGCAAGTACACTTTACCTAATTAAAACCAAAAAAGGAACCTCTAATTTTGCTTATAGATTTGTAGGAATCAATCAATCCATGTTGGTAGAAGGTTGAATTATTCATTTCAGTTTTCACTCGACTTTCTGTCCACATTTTAGAAAGAAATCCATATTGTCATTTTAATAATAGGGAGGGAATGTGCTTCTTAAATACAGGTATTTAAGGCTACTTTCCCTTCCAGTGCTTTAGAAGGTACCCACATAGCAGACACAGGCTGGATTCTGTTGAATAATGTAGACAGAGAAGTAACATCCTCAGAGTTGTTATAAAAGGAGGGGAAATATGGGGAGCAAAAAATTCCTTCTTTCTATTCACCTGAGTTAAGCCAGATTGTGCTCCAGTGTTTGGGAGTGAGAAATAAACAAATGTGGATTCTTAAGATGAAAAGTTTAAAAAATAAACAAACAAAAAAACCCACAGGGGAACTATTTCCCTAGGTATTAGCTAGAACTCTAAAGAAAACTCAAAAAGTTAATTAAGCTCAGGGTTATACATTTATTTTCAGCAAAAGTCTCTGAAAGACCAAGTGAATGAGTTGCATTCACTAGTACCCAATATAAACAGCACATAATAATGTGTTTTTTCTCAAGGACAACTCAAGTTTTGTTCATGAGGATAAACTGTGATTGCCACAAAATCCAATAGATTTGCAAAGACAGTTTTGCCCAGCTTTTGATGAAGTGGTTATACTTGTAGGCCTTGTCCTTTGCACCCTCATGCTGCTTTACACAGACTCTAAGCACCACTATTCCCCACTCACAGCAGGTAACATGAATATTGGAGACATCTAAATCAGCTGAACTCCTGTCCCACTGAAAGAACCATGGTTAGATGCCCACAGAGTCTTTTTGGAACATTCATCCTATTCCTCCTCTCCCCCGGACTACATACATAAAAGAATTGGGCACTGGGAGGTGGAATAACTTGTGTTTTCTGCAGATTGCTATCAAAAGCAGAAGCACTAAGAGATAAGCTCTCCACTTTTCACAGCAATCTCTAAAGAAAACACCTGATTTTAGAGACAGACTGGTACAACAAAATAGTACAACACAGGCAATATCTTTTGAGAAATAGGACTAATTTCCATCTTCCCAGGATAGGTTGTTTTTTTTTTTATTAGAAGATTAAAGCAAACCTCTAGCAACAAGAGCAAGAACTACTCATTTGTGGTAGATGTGGACTTGATCTGCCAAGTACTTAAGCCAATGACAAGCTTTAAAAAGTGAACAGGTTCATTTATTTCAGCTTTACCTATCCACTCAGAATAATAGATAATAAAATATTAAAACTTGAAACAGGTTTGAATACCTTGTTGAATTGAAGCATCAATATTGAAATTGTGAAATAATTCAGTCTTACCTAAAACAAAACAGAGATTCAAGGGAAAGAAATAGCTTTTCCCTCTTTCGTTAAGCCATGTTTAAAGTAATTTTTAACTCTTCCAAAGCTTTTTCATCATCCTATGCTCAATGGTACAGAGCAAGGAATATTTTTCTTATTCAATTATAAATTAAATACATTCCTCTGACTTGAAATACAGAGTGTATCCTGCTCCAAACCCAAAGCTCTCATACTTTCGAAAAATACATTCCTTACCTCAACACTAAAAAAAATTGAAAGAAAAAAAAAGGTATCTCCAGTGGAAGACAGAAAATATCAGAAGATACACACTGCACCTCAAAATGCCATTTCCATACAAATGGGTGGATATTTTAACTGACCTTTTTCTTAACAAGATGCCAATGAATTTTAAAGCTACATTATTTGCCAGACCTGCACATTATTCTTGATCACATCACTATGCCAGTCGTTTCAGACGGCATATGGGATTAACAATAATAGGTTAGAACAAGATCACGTATCATAAACCATTTCCTATATAAGGATGCAAACCAGAGCACAAGTGTCACAGCAGAGATAAGTGCAACATGTGTAGTTTTTCATGCACTTCTCTCCTCTTCCCCAATAACCACACTGCTGAACGTGACATGGCACTTTCTCAGCTTAGAGACAAAATGGTCTCTTGAAAAAACTGCTTAAAATTCCCCTCCCTGCCTTTACTTTTTTTTTTTAAGTATAGATATATCTTTACACCAAAATCTTTGCAAGATCAGGACATTTGTTATTCTGTCTTTAAAAGATAATTATATAAGGGAAAAACGCTCATTAATTTTATCATGTTTCACCAATTTTTTTCCTGAAATTGAGTCTTATTCTTCAACTAACCTATGCTCTATCTACCTGTGCTCCATCTATCAAGGGTGCTTCTAAAATTATAAGTAAAAATAGTTGATATTTACTCTGTCAGAAGAGCAGCTTGTCTAACCCAGTACAAATGGCCAAAAGCACCTACTTGAAATATACAGTTCAACATCCAGGCCTGTTTCTAGCAGGAACAGATGGAGGTAAGGTGATTAAATCTCTTCATTTTGATGGGAAGAACAAACACTTTCCTAGAGAGCCATAACACATCATACCACTTAAAAATAATGAGTAATAAAATGTGATTTTCTTTACATAAGACCTTAAGTAAATCTACAACTTCTCTTTTAATATACTATTGCCTACCTATATTATCAATTGATTTGTCTTACACTCTTCCGTAAGTATGCTAGATAAATGATCTATAAATAGATTCATAATAAATTACTCATCTCACCAAGATGAATTAGCAGATTGAGATTCCTAAAAGATCTTCCCTTTTTATCCTCACTAATTGTGAAATGAGTCATATAAATTTTCAAAATGTAATCAATTTGTAAGGTACAGTAAAAGACTAAATACTCTTCTGATGCATTATGCATGACATCCCTGTTTACTAGGCAATACTAAGACACACAAACATAAGAGCACATTATATTGTGCAGGCTGGGTATGACATCAGGCGTTTGGCAGTTAGAGGTGATGCTGGCAAGGTTTTCAAGATGGAGATTTACTGCCTGTAGCTGTCACTCTTCATTTTAGGCTCTGGTTTGGATTGAGAAGGTGATACCACACTATGGCAGTACAAGAGACATGTACTATCCCATAACCATTGCCATGTACTTCTCTTAAACACCTCCCATCGCTGGCTCACACTGGTTTATCAGCGGCTACCTCAGAAAAGTCCAGATACTCCAGTCCAAAGCACTAATGAACAAAGAAGACAACAGAAAAAAACCTTTATCACTATGATCTTTCTCAAATGTACCTCCATACAAGGAGGAAAACGCAACAAGCCTTGCCCACACAGCAGCTATCTCAAGAGGGTGAGGCAGATTGACTTCTGAGAAAAGGGAAATGCCTGCTCTTCTCTCCCTGTTTTAGAAGGCACACACTACAGAGACCATAATTGGCACACAAACATTTCAAATGCCATCCAAACCTAACAACTTAATTTTTATTGTGGTTCACCCACAAATTCTTCAGCATTTACATTTTAAGGAAACATTTGTGATGTTCCGCCACAAAGGACGTGATTACAAAAATCTCTGCAAGTTTTCCTCTTCCTTAGTAAGTTTATTTTCATATCTGGTTTTTAAGATTCATTATAGCCCATTTTAAAATGCCAAAAGGCATTCAGCTTGTCAGTGCCTATAATTAATGGCAGATTCATGTTAAAGTATATTTACATATCAATTACTTAGGACTCAATACTACACATGCTCTCGAAAAATACATTACTCTCTATTATAAATCAAGACAATTCAATTATGCATTTTAAATGTGTAATTGTCCTCACATTTTCATAAATATTGGCAATATGCTATCAGTCTCTAAATATGCTTCAATGAAATAAAAGAATGGCTTTTCAATACTTTAAGTGCTCTAAAAGATGTATAGTCATTTCACATTAATTCCTGCAAAACTGCAAAGACACAGTAGAAGAAAGCCTTGTTAAAGTTACATTAGTCTGTATTTTCTCACCAATGCAGTGCTAATAAGAAAGTGGGGAAACTTCTGAATTACTCCTATAAACTCAAATCCTACAGCATCTATAAAAGATTTATGAGCTGCTCCAGTACCCTTGGTTAAAGGCAAAGTGTTTGTACAAATTTCCGAGGCAGAAAATACAATATACCTCTGTCAACTTTTCCCAGCTTTACAAGATGTTTCAGTGCTCTAATAGGTCTTTCCTACCTCTACAAACTGTCATCCTATGCTAGTAATATCAAACTTCGACAAGCTTCTAAAGCCAAGGTGTTATTGCCCACATAAAATTTTCTAATCACAGCTTTAGGTTTAGGGCTGTTCTCTGAAAAAGAAACATCCAGCCCCTTCAGTGGCCCCAAGGCAGGATCAGGCCTTCCTGAAACACCCTGGAGAAATTTTTGTCTAGCTAGTTCTTAGAGGCTATCCAGCACTGCAAGTTTTTAAGTTCCTAATGTAAGCTAACAGAATCATCTAGGTTTGAAAAGACCTTTAAGATCATCGAGTCCAACAATTAACCCTACTCTGCCAAGTCCACCACTAAGCCATTTCCCCAAGCACCACAACTACATGGCTATTAAACACATCCAGGGATGGTGACTCAAACAGCTCCCTGGGCAGCCTGTTCCAATGTGTGACAACCCTTTCAGTGAAAAACTTTTTCCTAATGTCCAGCCTAAATACCCCCCAGTGCAGCTTGAGGACACTCATGCTTGTTCTGTCACTAGGAGAAGAGACCAGTGCCCACCTCTCTACAGCGTCCTTTCAGGTAGTTGTAGAGAACAATAAGGTCTTCCCTCAGCCTTCTTGTCTTCAGACTAAATAGCCCCAGTTTCCTCATCTGCTGGTCATAAGACTTGTTCTCCAGGCCCTTCACCAGCTTAGCTGCTCTAAACTTCTGTAGGACTCAACTACCTTTTCTGACAGACAATTTTCATACCAGCTAACCTAAATTTCTTTGCCACATTTAAACCTTACTACTTCTTGTCTTACTGAGGCAGACATGCAACACTGGGCAGATTTTCCAGGTTAACCGAAGGTTTCCTTCACCTTTTTGTGTCTGGTTCCTCTTTCAGCTCTTGAGTCTTTTGTATATTTAAAATGAGAAAAAAGGATGGTCTCTCCCTATGTCTTTAAACACCCCAAGGCAAAAAGGGCTCTCTACATCCTATTAGGAGATAATATTAAGACGATGTAGTAAGATTCAGCTTCCAAAAACTATGTGGTATACTTCAGTGATTGATTAGACACTGTCTTATACAAATATCAAAATAACTTCTGATCAGTCATCTATGGTAGGTGAGTGTTGTAACCCACAGTTCACACAGAGGAAGAAAACCAGGGCAGTCAAAGCCTGAACTTTCAAACACAGCCACTACATTCAAGTGCCACCAATTTCAGGTATCCAGATGGAGCTACAAAGGGCTGTACCAAGGTGGGAACACCAGACATGAGTGCAGTTAGTACTCATGGAACAGTACACTATAACACACAGATATTTTTCACTACTGTAACTCTTTGGCTAGAGCTTTTACAGTACTCAAACCAGCATATGATGCTTCAGCCTCTCGTGTGAATCAGAAAAACCACACAAGGCATAAAGACCATTCATGCTGTGTAAAGAAGAGCTGGGTAATGAAGTGTGTAAAGGGTGTATGATAGTTGAATGAGAAAGCAAAGACGATTTCTAATGACTATGTAAGAATAGGGCTCCTCTGCATTATCTGAAATGACATAGCAATCTGACAACTCAAACAAACCCAGCGCTAACACTCCATTATTATGAGACCAAAACTGAATGCTATTTACATTTCATTTTTTTTTTCTTCAACGTGATACACACGCTGACATAGGCTGCATGTGATAGAGAAGGTTACCTGATCCTACTGATTTATGGTTTTGCATTGTTGTAACACTGAGAAATTCACTACCAGCAATCGGTCGATTAAATGCTGAAAATGCACAACAAACCATTCAGAACCAGCCCATGCTCTAACGAGGACAATGCTCACTACCACAGCAAGTGTGGCCATTGGAATTCTTATATTTCTGAAAACTCTACACACTTGTGTTTTATTTATGACTTTTAAAGCTTAATAGTGCCCTTTCCACTCTCCAAAGCACCCTGCTCTCACTCTACACAAAACTTCCACGACTAACAGTAATAACCATTCTCATCAATGGGCAAAAGCAACCCTAGAAGAAAATAAATGAGTTGGTTCTTTGTTTCTGGATGTTGCCTTTGATGCTCTCTTGCTCTTAGTCAAGACAGACTTGACAGGCTTGACTGATTGGCATGACTAATACTGCAACAAACATTCTGCAGATCACATTGAATAGCTGTGCAAACGGACCACGCTCACAACTTGGTTGCCAACATTATTTTTATTTGATGCGATTATAATGTCCCAGTGCCCAATCCTGGATCAGGAATGCCATGTGACAACATTCTCCTCTTCTTCTTCCACTCTCTTTTCCTCCAAACTGTTTGAAATGATGCCTCAGTGGGTAGGATGCAGGGAATAATCGATTGGGAACAGAATAGGCACCTGGCAACTCCTAAGAAGTTTATCTGCCAAAACCCCTTTTTGGCTCAGGCTTGTAACCCAACAGTCAAACAAACACTAGGCACAGACTCCTTGAATAAGACAGATTTTTGCAGAACTTTCATAACAAAATCCTCAGCTATATTAGTCAAGCCTAGTTAGAAAACATTCTCAAAAGAACCTTTTTCCTCTAAACCTGGGCGCAGGTCCTTGTTCAAAGTGAGAGTAAACAGTCCAGTAACACACTGATAGAATTACCCTCCAAACTGCCTGAATGTTTGCAGACTTTATGAATTGCCTTAACTGAACTGGCTTAACCAGTTCTAAATTAATTCACCCAAAATAAAGACCAAATAAATTTTATGAGGTAATCTTATTTCTGAAATCTGAGAAAAGATGATGCCAAATCTTTCCTCTTAGTAAAATGTTATCCCTTCTGTAGCCACATAATGGACTGCAATGTTAAGAAAACTAATACTAAAAATCCCTCAAGCCAGAAAGATAAACCAGTGATAAAAATGTCTTGTATAATAAGGATGGATAAATTGTATTACTTTCACACGAAGCACAGCTGGATAATAAGTGAATAGCAAAAATTATCATTTAATGATACCCTCTTTCAGAATTCTGTTCATTCTCCCAGATATCTGGAAAAGAAGACCCCCAAGACCTCGGCTTCACACACAACTTAATGGCAAGACACATCAGTGTCATTACTTTTCCCATCACTGAGGTGGACAGAGATGCATCTGACATAGCCAAAGAGGTGAAGTGACAGGAGTAAGAATGCCTATTCCATATTAATAAAAAAATAATTTTAATTTGGACTAAAGAATAGCTAAAGGGAAATAAAAAATTTTTTTTTGTGAGTTTCATATTACTTATTCCCTGGATATGAGTTAATAGATGTCACTATAGAGTATTTTTCCCAAAGAGATGTTTGTCAATCTGCCAATAGTATTTTGCTTAAATGACAAGCAAACACTTGCTAACATCAATTGATTTGATAAATCTTTAGTTGTATCACCAATGACAAGCCTCACAAAAGGTTGTCAAAGGTGCTTTAGGTTGAAAAGAAGAACAAGAACCACAAACCATTTTGGTCTTTACCTGCCTGTATTTAAGTGATACTTTCCAGTAGGAGCCAACTGTTAAGTTCAAGAAGAGAACAAGTCAATGTTTAAAACAAACCTGCTTATAGCTTAGCTTGGTTTACTCATATTTCTGTATTTTAGCTTCTGTTAGGGAGACAGGACAACAATGGAAAGGGATGGTGAATAGGAAAAAGCCTGAGGACAGACTATGTAGTCCTATGTCTGGGTCACATCTCAAGTACGCACACCATTTATGTCAGCACTAACAGGCAACTGTCTTATATCAGTAACCTACCCAATACTGTTTTTATTCTATCAAGACAGCATAAGAGAAAAAGGCAGAGGATGTGACTTGCTTCAGGTAGGATGTTTCTGGCCTTTGCCTAAGTGTAGTCACTAAATACATTTCACCAAGAGCCTGGTATGAGCTCTCATGCTCACTAGGGCCTTCAAACACATGGTTCAGTGAGCCCACTATCTGAAACTTGACGTTGACTGTTTCTGAAATATGTATAAAAAAGCTGAGAGAAAAACCTGAAAGAATTTAGGAGTGTCAGGTACGTGGGACAACCCCAGATCAAAGCAGAGCGCAGAGATGGCAACCAAGCTTCAGCACCCCAGGCTGCAGATTTACTGACAAGACCGTGGTTTTCAGCTTTAGCCTTTCCAAAGCCTCGTTGAATCCTACAAACAGCCATCATATGGTAAATGTAACAGTCCAGGTCTTCAGCATGAATAAAAATGAACACTTGTTGAGCTCGGTAATGATGCGAGTACTCAAGGATGAGGACTTCAGTGAGAGCAGCTGAAACAACACTTCATACAGAAAGGAGACCCAGGCATCACTCAGAACCTCTGAAATACCGAAGGAAAGAACCTTTTCTACTTGACTGGGGGACAAAGAGGAGCAATAAAGCTCCTGCACTGCCTCTCAGCAGCATCAACACCCAGAACGGGGCCATCTTCTCTTTTCCTGTTACTACCTGAAAAGAGGGAAGACAGTTCATTTTCTGCCCAAGCAGATGCATGGCACAAACTCACAGAAACAAGACAGGCAGGAAGGAGGTGGGGAGTAAGGAGTCTGGAATTCAGATAGTGAAAAGAAAGGAAATCAGAAGCATTGCAATGACCTGTCTGACCTAGGAAGTATTGGATATGGCAGACTGCAAACAAGACCAGCAGAGTATAAAAGGATCACTGACTCCAGAGACAGAATTTCTATCCAAAAGCCAGTGGGTAACCTTTTGCAACAATTTTTTTTTATTATTATTTTTTTTTAAAGAATTATAGACACTGACAACAGCCAGATTAAACCAGCAGCAAACCAGCTAAGATCTTCATTTTTCTCAAAAACAATATCCCCAGCTTTACTAAATCAATTCATGGCATACCTGTATTTTTTTTTGCTTTAATACAAAATAGATGTTTTTAAAAGACAACTATTGAGAGAGAAAGAGATCTATTTCAAAGTGCAGTTGAACATTTTCTTTTGGAAGATTTCTTCTCTTACAGTACAGGCAGTGCCACATTTCAGTGCAACTAAAAGACAGTGCTTCTCCATGTTACAGCTCTGCAGGCTGTTGGTTTTTTTACCTTGTTTGTTTAGTCTTCCTCAGAAGCTCAATATTGATCAGAGACGTTTACAACAATTAATTATCCCTCAAGTTCCCAAGAGAAAATGTTTGTCTTCTCAAACATGGTGGGAATCAGGTTAAAGGTTACAGGGAAATGACTGACCAGATACAAGCCCTGAATGCTACATTAGTCACAATGGCTCTTGGGATCTAATGCCCACTATTAGTTTAAGAAAACAGAGGATTTGTTCAATTATCTTACTGTATATTAGTGAGCTAATGGACATGAAGTATCAGGAGAGGAAATAACTTACTGTATTTTCTGAACAGCATGAAATAAGCCATGAAATGTTTATCTTTTTAATAGCTAGTAAGCTTATGTATTATACAAGCATAAATGACTATTTCAGGTCCCTTCTGTGCTACCTTTTACTGTGTCACCCTGTTTCAATTAGCACAGCTTCAGTAGCCATTGTGTAAGCAGCCAATGTTAAGCAATAATATATAAGCAGAGTATCAACAGAAGAAGGATACATTTACAGATCAAATGTTGGGCATGCAGATGTTACCTAGCTGAGAGCTACTGAAATGCCTTTTTGTTTTAAAATTGTTTAAACTCAGTGAGTTTCATCACCAAAGCTACTACCTGCTGTTTGTGGAGACAGAACCTATTTAGCAAAGTGATAATTATCAGTTAAGTTGTGTATCTCAGACTTTACCGCACCTGATTCTCCACCACTAACACAAGTTTCAGAACTAAATTATATCTCAGCCAAACCTTGATCATCATACGAAGCACGCGCTGTGGAGTGACTCAAACATGCACAAACAAATCTTCATGTAATGTCCTGAGAATAGCTAAAACTCACACAAACAAAGACAAGCAGAACAGTGTCTACTAGCATCAGACAATGAAGGAAGCTATCAGGTTTTCTAGCATGAATCTCAAGTTCCATCCTGCCTCCCCTCTGCCCCAGGTGAGGTATCCTGCTTCTCTACTTCTGGTTAATGACTAGAAGCTTATAAGGTCACTAGGTAGAAGGAGACAACCAGTTCTCTTCCTGTGGGTCTTGGGAAGAAAACAAATCTAGACCTCTACAAACAAAGGGTCAGAATGACTCAGGTCTATGGGAATAAAAAAGATCCAGGGAGAATGTTTTAAATATTGCAGATGACTCCAGTACAGTTGAGCCGTTGAGGTACTACGTGCCTTAAAAACATGAAAGGAGTTACAACTGAAAAGAGCTTACAGTATGAAGTCAACCTGTGCTTATTTTGTACTGCAAATTTTCTTCCTGATTTTGCCTTGAAACTTTGCTGCAAACAATATCCACCTCTGTTTGAAAAGTCACAACATTTTGTCACTTACTATTGCACAAGGGATACAATTAGAGTGATTTAATACAGGGAGGTGGTATTTAGAGGAGCTAATATCACAGACACAATGAACATGAGGGAAAATGTATGGAAGCACAGAAAAAGAGAGAGAAAGGAGATAAAGTCAGATCCACAAAAGAAAGCAAAATGTTGAAATTGGGACTTCAGAAGAGACGCTTTTGTGCAGGAGATGGAAAATATGATCAAAGCCCTTTGATGGATTTTCATTAGTAAAAAAATCTACAGCTACTTAAGTTCTGGCTACACACAAAAGCATAACTCCGTGTTGGCAGGGATGGTCAGCTGGCACTGCTCCAATGCCTACGCCTGATCGATAGTCTCTCAGTAGATACTCCACTTCTGTCTGAAAAGGGGACCAATGACCTCAGCAGGCTAACATGCATCTCTAGAAATAACTTCTACTCAATACACACAGACTAATGTCTTCTCCTGTTACTCCAAAAAAGAGCAATTGCACCTCCATCTGCAAAAGGAAGTGTTAGAAAGTATCAGGCTCCGATTCCAGCCTGTGAATGTTAATTAAACACAGACTATCCTGCAGTGCAGAGTCAGATATGTTAGAAACCTCAAGCTTAAAAGAGTACAAATCAGTCTTTAGAATTAGCTGTTTGCTTAATTGCCATTTTTCTTCTCACTCTAGTGTAGTACTACACAGTTAAGAATGGTGTTTTAAGTATCTGTATCTCCTCACAAATTCCACTTTAGGAGCAGATGTTCAAAGTTCAGCACTGCAATGCCCAGTATTACCACATCTGCATTTCTGCCTTCAGAAAGTGCCTATTCAAGGCTGAGCTGCTGTGGTGGTACAGACCCCCCTGCCCTGGGTCTGTACCCCCGTGACACCAGCAAACCTGAGCACGGATCAGGAACTAGGAAGTCAGTCCAGTGGTTCACAGTGAAAAAACATTTTCCACCCAGATCTCCCCTTTAGTAACTCTCCTTCATTGTATTTTCAGCATACTATTTTTAGTTCTATAAGGCAGCCGTACAGCTGCATAGGGAAGCTTCTGGTCCAAACCCACTATTTTTACCTTTGGATCCGCAGTAAGCAGCTTGAATGCTTGATATACTTGTGCTTCTTTCACACCTCCACCAAGATCCAAGAAGTTGGCTGGCTTTCCACCATTCAAGGATATTATATCACATGTTGCCATTGCAAGTCCAGCTCCATTGACTGTAATTGTAAACATCAAGTGCTTATATTTCACATAAAAGTATATAAGATTTGTGAAAAGGCTTGAAACATAGCAGCACAACCGCCTAGCATGGCTCAAAACATTACATAGGTGTCTATTTCTAAATAGGTCAGTACCTATTCAGGGATATTCAATGCAGCAAATAGCTCAAAATTTGATGCATACACACTAACATTTAGGTTTCTTTGTAACTGTATCGATTTTAGGACTTAGGTGTGCACTTTCTCTTAAGGATGTATTAACCCAGGAATGGTGATTGTGGAAATGTAAGAACTTCTGATTTATAAGCAAAATAAAATAAAAAAGACACACAAATACTTGGAAATAGTGATTATATCATGAGATGTAAAGGCAAAACTGACTCTTTCAGTTCTCCTCCCATCATTCTGATGGCAGCAGATGATGCTTTGTATAACAGACAACTATATTAGGGGGACAGGTATCAGATGCTCCTGAAACTGCCTTTTATTTTGCTTTTGCAGCATTCCCATGAGCACAAACATCCTCTATGCTAGGAAAAGTAGATGAGAACTATTTGACCCCAGTAAGTTGCTTCTGCTGGTCAAAGTAAGACTGCTGCTTCACCTGTAATTTGACAGCAATACCTAATGCTAAAAAAAATTACCATGGTGTTGCCAATTATTGGGAGTTGTTTGTTTCTTTCTTTGGGTTTTCTTTGTTTGTTGTTTTGGGTTGTTTTTTTTGGAGGGGGGGAAGTTTTTGTGTTTTGGAGGTTTTCAGTTGTTTGTTTTAAATTAGGATTAAAGTCTCACTGTCACTTACTGAACCAATTGCAACACATTATCAGTATCTTCTAAATTTGTGGTTAGAGTACACAGCTAAGCAATGTACACGCCAGACATTTTCTCACCAAGCGGAGATAAAATGCCTAATTAAATTAGATTCATAATAAAATATTGTACTGGCTAAAAGAATTTGTACAAAACAAAATTTATTTAGAGCATAGCTGGCTTTTTTACTTATCTCTTCTAAACACGAGAGTAATTTCAGTTCTACAAAAACTTCAGGAAAATATAAGCCTGGTATTTTCCTTTTAACAACTAAGCAGCTTCTGTAGCAGTTTTCCTTAAAGGGAAATGGAGCTCCCTATTCAATTGTAAGTGGGAATATTATGCTTTCACACACATACTTTTGTCTTTTAAGTAACACAGTCTCACTTTTGAAAATTCATGATCAAATTCTGATGACTTTTCTTGTTTCATTTTAATTACTGGAAAGACCAATTCATCAACTTAAAGGTTCAGAATTTAGAAATCCCACAGTCTTTTCCCTTTGCCTGCCTTCTCTCTGACACGGCACATGCCCTGCCTGTCTGCTGCAGCCTTCATCACAGTTTCAAAACCATTCTAGTTTAATTCCTGCAAGAAATTGTGGAAGGACAGACAATCTCAGCAAAACAGACTGAGATACTGTCGAGGGTGAACGGAATGTTGGAATGTAAACAAAGTCTATACACTGAACAAGTATGAATTTGTCTTCAAATGTCTTTTGGATTTATTCGTTCTTACCAAAGCAAGCAATATTTCCATCCAGTCCTATATATTTTAAGTCATATTTGGCAGCTTCGTTCTCTATAGGCTCATTTTCAGACTTGTCATCCATGGCAAATATTTCTTTTTGCCTAAATTCTGCATTGTCATCAAAGTTTATCTTGGCATCAAAACAAACAACTAAAGAAAAAAATAAAACAACATACAGGCATTTAGAAATTACAGTTAGTCAGAGCTTCTGAAATACTATAACTTCTACAGCAGAGAAGGGGAGAAAGTTGCTTAGGGAATGATGCTGCTTCCAGTATGTGGTCAGCTGAAGTTCTAGCATTGAGTCCAGTAGGGAAGGGCAAGTTTTCCTTAAGTTCTGCATTGAGAAAAGGTAGAGCAGTCACATGCTTTTGTCAGAGGATGATGATCTGTGTTTGCTTTAAACAAAGTTCCCTAAGTTAGGAAGTCAGTGTTTATGATTTGGACAGGTAGTCTGCAGTAATTTCGTAAGAGAATCTACCTTCAGTATTTTGAAAGTATGACAGATATAACAGGCAACAGGTTAGCAATCCAAAGCCATGTTTGGTAACACACACTCATTTATAGTTAAGTGACACAAAATGCTTTCCTTAGCCATATTTTTAATTTATGATGTGATTAGCTACACATACATTATTTCCCTAAATAGTTGAATTAAAATAACTTCAAGTCAATGTATGTTAAAAATGAGCAAAAAATTACTTCTAAATAAACAAAATTTTAAAAGCAAGTACAAAACTTCTCGTCAATATAAACATGCACAATGGCTGTAAAAACAAATTAAAAGCTGAACCTGACTATATTGTATAATAGATACAAAAGACCAGCTAGTAGATATATTCACATAAAAACACCAGTAACAGAAATGCTTGTAGAGTGAACTGGTTATTTGCCTATTTACTGACTCATTACTTCCATGGGTTTGCATAGGCAAACACCTCATTAAATTAAAATGTCCTAAGTAAATGTAAGACTATATACTTCTCATTTCACTAGTTAAGTAATTTGATTTGTACTATATCCAGATTATAATTACTAACTAAAGTATAATTCATTTCTCAGTGCAAACCAGTTAGATTTAAGTGCCTTTAAATGTTGCATCCAGAAAAATCTAGTAAGTTTTTCTTTCTACTGTGTTTTGATTCATACTGCCATTGAAACACGTATATGGTGTGTGTGCTTATGAGCACTCTACACGTCTCTGCAACTAGAAGTTGATTACAGTTAAAAAGACAATTTTTAGGCTTTGATAAAATAATTGCACAATCTCTTTTGGTGGACAAATACCTTTTTTTTTTTTTAATATACAATTACTTATCTTAGGAGAAAATATCTAAGCAAACAAAACATTTATACAAACAGGGAAGTCTCAATTGTCTGTCTTGATTTCCATTTGGTTTTCTTGTTTTGGTTTTTTGTTGCTAGGGTTTTTGTATTTTTTTTTTTTTTTTTAAATATATCTGATTTGTAACCAACACCAAATTGAATTAAAACAGGATCAAATTTTGTTTCAGTGACTGCAGTTTCAGAAAACAATTCATGAATGCTTGTGTACAAATCATCTCTCTTGGAAGAGTACAGATCTTACCTGATCAACCATCATGTGGGAATCTGCCAAAAGGAGAAATGTCTGAAGTTCCTTATATGCTTTTATGTACTAGAACTGCTTTAAGACTTTTTTTTTTTTGACAATGAACCAAGACCTGTGCCATTTTTCTTCTTCAAGCTTTCAGTTCCTTAAATTGCTGAAACAACGGCAGTTTCAGAGTTCTGTTTACCTTAGACATGAATAGCCTCAATGTCATATTAATAAAATCTCATTTCTACAGAACATTAATCTTTAGCAAAGGCCATGCTGTACAAAGTAGCAGGAAAAGCACCTATTAATATTTATCACATCATTTTCATCATCAACAGCACATTGTTACATGCATGATAGATTATACAAATGAATTCTTCTTCTAAACAAATATCAAAGAAAGCTCCAAGACTTATATTCATGGAGTACTTCTGTTGTTTTTGCTAGCAGTGTAGTATTTTTGTCATCTGCCAATTCTACAGCTTACACTGAGAGCAAACAAACAGAAAAAAAAAAGCCCAAAGAAATTGGCAGTTACAGGCTTCTGACCCAATAGTGTTAACAGAGAACTTGCTACAAAATTAAACAAAAAGAAATGCACACGACGACATATTTTGTAATGGAAATTCACACAAGTGAAAAACACAAATCACAGCAAGAAGTAAATCCATCTTAACCGCTATTTTGACAGGAATAATGGTCTCCATACTGAGACTTATATTTTATCATTAGAAATAACTGCATTAAGCTACTCAAATATTCCTCCATTTGTTTTATCTTTATTTTTCTTTGAGACATTTCAGATGGAGAAACTGCTAGCAAAAAAGAAATAAGCACAGGAAGACTTCTGTGCATGTCTATTAGTAAGATGGCTTTCACAGCTTGAAACCCACTCTGTTTCTGCTTCTTAGCTTCCTGGATGTGAAACACATGCAGAAAAACCTCAGAGTAAACCTCCTACTATCCCTCAAATCAAGCCCTCCTCATTAAATATGCATAGCCATTCCAGAAAAGCTAAGCTGGTAATTTATCCAAATCACTCTTTTCCAAATTGCCACCTTATAGTACTCCAGCAAGGATGCAATGTTAGTACCACCATAGTTCTTCAGGACCTTTTGGGATCACCAGTTTTGTTTCCTCTCATTCCTAACTGTCCTTTCCTTTCCTTGTCCCTACTTGTCAATCAATTTTCCCTCTGTTGGTACCCAGCCAAAAATGTCTTCAGTACTCTTTCTGTTGCCTGACAGTGCAGTCTCTGCCTTTCTTCCTTCCCAGTGTCTATACTGATGTCTACAGTGCCCACGCACCAACACCCAAGACATTCTTAAAGGTCTTTCTCACAGATTACATGGCTAAGATGATGTAGGTACTGAAGTGGGGATTTTGTCCTTTGTTCTACCAAAATAACAGAATAGTAAAGTGCTTCTAGTCATCAGAGCTAGTGTGAATACCAGAACAGCCCAGGCCCGGCAAACAGAGCTCACCTCAAGTTCACTTCTCTGCCTGATAGACGGCAATTGTTATAGATGTCCCAATTTCTGACTGAGCAAAAGGACTACTGGGTAACTTCCATACTGACTTGTAGTGTTAGGGTATTCTTGCCAATTATTCTACTAAAGAAATTATTTCAACAATTGCTGAGGAAAGAAATATTGTTATTTTTCAGTATCAGTGGTCTTGAACCCACAAAATAAACCTGGTAAGTATATCAGTCATAGCAGACAAACATACCAATTAACTTGTTTTGAAGTGAACATCATAATCCACAGAAGAGTTCCTGCACTTTTTGTTGCACCTATTTGAAAGGTTCCATTCATCTTCAAAAGGTCAAAGTGTCCCGTGTCGCACGTTGCTAGAACTTGAAAAACCCAGGCCATTCATTTTACAAGGCCCTATTTCACTGTTCTGTTTTAACTTCACTGTGCAACACAAAATGAAAATGTCCTTCTCACCTCATTCCCAACTAATTTTAATGAGGATCTACTTAAATGGCAAGGAAAAACAACAGTCTATTGGGTTCTGAAGGCAGATTTTCCATTTTCATTTAAAATACAGCTTATGACAGAACTACACAGGTCAACAGCAGGGCTTTTTGTTTCCCTCCTCCAGTAAGCATTTCACAAATTGCATAAGAGCCACTGTAGCTCGAGTTGGTTGCTAAGAATTTGACTTATATTTATTAAGCTGAGTGAGGTTTACAATGCAGAAACTATTGATTCAATGTGCATGTTATTATGGTACTTCAGATGAGCTGGAAATCTGAGCACACAGTGCTGTGAAAGAGTCTCAGATAAAAACAGTTAAAGCATTTGGTGGAAACCCTTCTGATGAGGTAAATATCCAGAGAGCTAAAGGATTTTGGTGGCAAGAACACCAAACCAGCCCTGCCCCCCAACCAAGAAAAAAAATCAAAGCAGAATTCATACATTTAAGGCATAAATATGTTCCTCTAGCTTAGTTTAACCTGAAAACAGCTCACTGTGTAAAAAAAAACCCAAACAAAACCAACATATTTGATCACTTTTATGATTGTCTCTTCATATACTTTAATAGACAAGTTAATCCTTTGGTATTTGTTTATAAAATATCGCTTTACAATAGGGCATTTTAGTGTCCTAGAGCATATTTTACAACAAAGAGCATCATCTTTTTAAGATGCATTAATCAAACAGAGTGGGGCAGGATTTGTTTTGCATCTTTTGGAGCTTTTCAGAGTTCATTATCAGCAAAATTTTCCTTTTAAGCTGTGGACTACTCTCTGCCTGTTCTTTTGCATTTATTGTTTAATAAAAAAGGAAGAACCAAGTTGGACAATCGGAAGAGGCTGCCTAGTTTCCATCCACAATTCATTTTCTGAATTCCTGGCCAACTGAGAGAAAAATACTGATTTTTACTGGACAGCTGTTTATTTTACAAACTAGCTGTGGGCACATAGAAGTATTTTTAAAATGTTAATTCTTTCAATTGATACTGACTCCTATGAGGAACTTTGTCTTCTTAACTGACATAGCTGTGATCTTTTTCCAAAAGTTTCCAGAACAGCAATTAAGCAGCCACATTCTTAATATCTGTTAAAATGTGTAAAAGCTTTCTCTTTCCATTTTCTAGTTTTCACTTTAATCTGTAGGCATATTTTATAAAGTGGGTGAAGAGCTGGAATTGTCTTTCTCAATAAACATTGACAAAAAATACTGACATGAATGGATAAATTAGTTTCAATATTTTATGCATAAAAATACAAATCAGCCTTATATTGTATCAAGTGTAGTAA
>WUAM01000159.1:3148346-3176785 GCA_024336885.1 Actenoides hombroni
CAAAATGAGTGGAGAAGTTGACACTCCAGAAGGGAGAGCCACCCTCCAGGAGGACCTGGATAGACTGGAGGAGGGGGCTAGCAGGAACCTTATGAAGTTTAACAGAGACAAGTGTAAGGTCTTGCACCTGGGAATAGATAACCCAGGAATGCAGCTCAGACTGGGATCCACCTGGCTGGAAAGCAGCCCTGTGGAAAGGGACCTGGGGGTCTTGGTAAACAACAAGCTCTACATGAGTGAACAGTGTGCTGCAGTGGCAAAGAAAACCAACAGGATGCTGGGCTGCATTAACAAGGGCATCACCAGCAGAGATGAAGACTCATTATCCCATTCTACTCAGTGCTGGTCAGACCACACCTGGAGTACTGCATTCAGTTTTAGTTCCAGCTATACAGAAAAGATGTGGACAGACTGGAAAGGGTCCAGAGAAGGTCCATGAGGGTGATCAGAGGACTGGAAGACCTGCCATATGAAGAAAGGCTGAGAAAACTGGGTTAGTTCAGCCTTGAGAAAAGAAGGCTTAGGGGAGTCCTTATCACCATGTACCAGTAAATAATAGGTGACTACCAAGAAGATGAAGACTACCTTTTTACAAAGAGTCACATGGAAAAGACATGGGGTAGTGGGTACAAGTTACTCCCGGGGAGATTCCAATTGGACTCCAGAAGAAAATTTTTCACCATGAGAACAATTAGACATTGGAATAATCTCCCAAGCGAAGTGGTGGGTTGCCCCACACTGGACAGTTGTAAGACAAATGTAAAATAACAAATTTCTTTCTGCACAATCTCAGCAGTTATAGAAGCACTAATAAAAACAAAGAAACAAAGTCACCACCCAAAATAAAACCAAGAAAAAAACAACTTTGTATAAAGAGCAGAAGAGCAGAAAACGTTGCTGTTTCTCACCAAGCATAACATGTAGAAGTTGATACTTCCAGTATTTGGATGAAATAACAAAAGGTATTGAAATGTAAAATCTGTCATGGGAATATTTATGAATGTTGCTTAAATTACATTACAAAATGAAATTAATGCAAAGCTTCTGCTACAGCCGTCTATGCAATTTAATTTACAGTTTGCATAAATAAAGAATTATACTGCATTCATTTGTTTCCTTCAATTTCTTACCTTGCCCTTCTGGAGTCTCACCAAAGGGATTCACTTCAACCTGAGTGGCATCAATTTTCAAGAAAAGATTATACAGCTTCTTAATTTGATCTGCTGCCTAAATTTGATCAAGCGATTTACAATTACCACACAGAAAAATAAAATCTAATGTTTTCAAGGCAAACGTAAACCATTATTGATCATTTTTAATGTATTAAATTGCACACTACCTCTAGGTAATTACTGCTTTTATTTCTGTTTTCTTAATCATATTTATATAGTATCTAAAATAGCTATAAGGTAGCATTACGATACTGCATAACGTTTAGTAAATGTGCATTTAAAGACTACATGAACTGGAGATTTTCTACAAAATTAACAGCACAATTACTGTGACAAGTTTAGTCTGAAAAGTCTAACAGTTCATAATGATGTATTCTCCAGTACACTGAGAACTAAGCTGCCTTCACATTAATCAGTCTAAATTCAGAAACCATAAAGCAGTCACATTAGTGACTTTATTAAAAAAAACATACATTTCTCCTTCCTACACCAGTCTGAAATGTTTTCTTGAAGAAATTATGTTAGAACCGTGCTTGTTTACAAAATACTCTTATGTGTTCCTTATTGCTCTTCACTGTCTATCTCTGAGAGTGCCTCTATGGACAAATCATTGTGACTGAATACTAACTTCCAAGAACTTTTGTTCTTATGTTCATCCATTAACAGAATAACTTAAACAACAGCAACATGAAAAAAATTAAGAAAAAATGAAGAAAAAAAATCCTTTTGGTTCATTACACACTGACAACCTATTAGCTGAAATAAGTTTGCAGATGAAGAAGTACACTAATAAAAAAACATTCAAATTTGTTCCTTCATTACTAATCAGTTAACTGAAGTACATGAACCAAAAGTAGCTGGGACTTCTAATAAGCAAAGCGAATGAGACTAAAAAACCAGAAGTTAGCTTTCTCCCACAATATCATTTGTGAGAAATAAACCAGTATGACTGGAAAGACTCAACCCCAATACCGCATTACATCAGGAAGAACACAGTGAGGGGTGCTCAGACCTCCCTCCACTCAGTGCTGACATGGCTGCACCTGGAATGCTGTGTCCAGTTTTGGGACCAGCACATCTGAGACTCTTTAAAGAGTTACAGTTTGGAGGAAGCATATGAATTTCTTGTTAAGTCTTCCCTGCTCAAAAGGCATCAGTTGAAGCACTCTCAGTGGTTTTGACTTCAGAAAAAACATAAGTTCTAAAACTGCACCCAGCAAAGCACCAGCTTCCTTGGTATGAACACTAGTTGACAAGCTGTCCTAATACCCCATGAGTAAGGCTATCACCAGTGACACTAGGGAGGGAGTCCCACTGTGCAAGCCCACAAAATGAAAAGTAGTTGTTGCCCTTGTACACTGCTGTAATTTTAACAGATCACCAGAATAGCTTCATTTTTATAAAGGGCTGCTCCATCTTTCAGCACTTCTCTGAATCAGGCAGCTTAATGTCAACGTTTCTCTTTCTCAAGGTCTACAAGTACTGAGCCTCTTCAAAGCACAGTGTAAAATCCCACCCTAGAAATAGTGAATGTATAAGTAAATACTAGGATTTGTCTGAATAAAAACTATGTCCCTCTGCTTCAGTAAATTTCTTAGAGTTGACAGCACAAGGAAAGAAAAGCATTCACTATAGCATTATTTAAATGTATTGTTGAAAAGTCCATATATTGCTGTTAATTATTAAGTACCAGAACTCTTCAAGGGTTGAAAGGTTCTACATAATCATTTCTCCTCATTAGATATACAGCTAAATCTTCAAACATGTTAATCAACTTAATGATTATGCATTTGTTAATTGCATGGCTGGGATAGAAAATACTTAAAACTGTTGAATTAAAAATAAAGGAGTTCTATAAAAATGACAGTTTGATACTATGGGGAAAAAAACCCAACAGGCTTAACAAGCTTCCTCTTCTCTACAAAATGATTTTTAAAGGCAAAATATCTTGGATATTTGTATACAATATGGAATTCCAATATACATAGAAAAGAGATACTGAAAAGACAGCAAGCTGGCAGCCTTTTGGTTTGGAGTTGTACAGGGAGATACACTTTTACTTCTCCCCATATTAAGGGCTAGATTTTCCAAAAAAAGCTCTACCTATGTAACTCACTGAGCTCCAGTGGAAGAATCCCACCTCTTGTAACAGCACATTGTCATCAACTGCTTCAAAGACCAAGGACGTCCACTTTGCAATAATAAGGACTTACTCTAATTGCTAAAGCCTGATGATAATTATACAGGTGCAATTTAGTATTTAAAATGTCAAAAGGGCCGTGATCTAATGGACACTTGGACTTTCATGTCTACTTGGAAAGTATTCATAGTGTAGATGGACAAAAAAGTCTTCAGTAAAAGCTGAGAGAGTAGAGTCAAGTTACCTGCTGTTGCAAAGGTCCTTTGAAACCCAAATTTTTTGCCATTTGCAATGCCTGATGATCCTTTATGCCTTCAAAAATATCTATTTCCTCCTGTAACAATAACATGCATAAATATAACTAAATATTCAAGCTGAACGGAGATTTATAACTTCAAAAGCAAAAACACTTAGTATACATTTGCAAATTAGTAATTAAAGCATGGCTGTTTGCCAAAGCTCTCCGAGACTGAGGCTATGGCAGCTGCCTATAGGGTATGTTATAATTACCACACCAAGTATGAAACAGTCCTTCCAAAAAAATATATAATTCTTCAGGGTGGCATGCTGACAAGACAATGTGACACCAGTTTTCACTTTTAATTACTGTACAGATGGCGTTGATGAATATTTAGTCTGTTAATTTTTATGACATCTTCTGGAATATTTTCAAGGCAATGGGTGTCACTGCCCAGTAACACTGTGAAGTTTATGTATTTTTAAAATGCATATTAAATATTTTTACAATTTTTTGAATAATTATACTTGATTGTATCAATTATTTTCCCAGATGAATAGCTTGTCTGCTCATTATCATGCCACAGTAACATAAAATAATACTTTATGTAGTCTTCGTTAAGGAAGCAATTACAACAGTTATATTTCAAATGCAAAAGTCATCCAGGTACAAAGAAATAATTAACGACTCTGTCAATTAACAAAAAAACAACCACAGAAGCAATAACCATATTGGCACCAGCCCACTTGTGAAAGAACAGTGTACCTTCCTGAAAGTAAAACTCACTTATAAAACATTTCAGATGTTAAATTTGACATATCATATAACAGCCAAGTTTAAGCTCTTTTTCTAATTGAGCAGGAGACACAAACACTAAAAAAATCAGAAGTTAAACATGCTTTATTTATCTACCAGATGAAAGGTCTGAACCCCTATTTGGGGAAACACAATTTTTATTGTTCTTATTTTCTTCTTTCAATACATGAAAGAAGGAAAAAGGGAAGGAGAAAGTGGGGGGGTGGTGAGGAAAAAACCCATTTTTTTTGATAACTGAGAAGGAAAATTTTAGTGTAAAAACACTATCTTAATACCTTAAAGATAAGTTCTGGGCTGGTAACTGCAACTTCTTCTATGTCAACACCACCCTGGGGACTGCCAACCATAACAGGTCCATTGCAGGCTCTGTCCATCAAAATTGCAAAGTATGTTTCCCTGGAAATATTCAGCGCTTCTGCAACCATCACCTAAAAATGAATATAGGGAAGAGAGAAAAACAACCAACCAGCAACAGTTCTGACTGGTTCATCCAGCTGGAGAAGCAGAGAACATTGTGGCTCATGTTTTCTGCATTGCCTTAAAACGCAGCAGTTTGATACTTGCTATCCTGAAAAGACAGGTTTATTTCACTGCTTTTAGAAGATACTTCAAACCACGAAACTTCTCCCGAAGAAATCTCCTCTCCCAAAATAAGAGACTCCTCTGCCGCTGCTGTTCTCACTGGGGCATGTCATCAGCAGCATAAACCAGGAACACCTGATCTTTAAGAGTTTTTCCAAGAAAAGAATCAGAGCTGCTCCTGTATCCACATGGGGAACTTCCATATTATCCTTTTATTCCCAACAAGCACTTTAAGATGCTGCCCACAGAAAAACTTGAGTCACAGGGGACTACAGTTTGCAAATCACATAGAAGTACAAGAGGGTCTGTTGGCCTTCAGATACACCTCATCAGTAACACCGTTCGTCACCAGTAAAACCTCAGGCTTAAGTTCTCTCCCTCATTCTGACAGAAAGCCATCCTGCACTTACAATCTCAGCACTGAATCCCTGCCATGCCCTGTTTCCTAAGGAAACAGGTTTATAGATAATTCTGCCATTCAGCTTTTTACTTTAAGTTTAGAAAGAGAAGCATATGTGACCTTCAGATGCTGGCACAATCTAGAAAAATAAAAAATTATTTTTCCAAAGAGCTACTAATTTCTATCTATTACTATAAACTACAGAGCCCTTTCATACTAGCATCTGACAGCATGCAATAAAAAAAAGACGATTCAAATCCTACATGTTTGGAATCTACAAGTAATCACATTAAAATTGGTGGGAGAATGGCCCATATGACTTGTTTGTTACAATTTTTAATCTCCTCCCAAAACCATGCTGAAGTTAAAGTCCTTTCAATTTTAGTATTATAGTAACTATACCTTCCTCTTCATCTAAACTGTCAATTTTTGCAATAGTTTAACAATAGCTATTGAAGCAATTTCAGATATTAAGTAGGTTTACACTTGGCAAAGGATTCACAGAACTGTTTGTATGCAAAAATACTAAATTCCTCCAACTCATCTTCACCTTAAGAAGAAAAAAAAATCTGGCTATGATCAATATGAATTGTTCCTTAGGATCATAAGAGGTGCCATTATTCCGGGTGGAATGACTGCAGCACTGCTCTGCACTACAGTTTTGCTTTTCAACCTGGAAGTTGAGCAGCCACCTCTGCAATTTAATTAGCCCTATAGCTTCACCTTACAACAATCAACCACATTCTTCCTTAGCAGAGCTACTGTTTCCTATCTTTCAATAGAATTAGTAGAAAATGGGAAAAATCACTTCTCTAAGATTAACAGAATTATGAAGGATGAAGTAGCAATGTCCTTCTAACATGGTCTGTTTATAAAGCAACAGTTTTGAACAATGATTATAGACAATGATCATCACTCTGAATGAAATATAAGGTGAAATTCATTCTACCAGCAGTTCAAAGTCCTTGTATCTGAGAGGCATGTATACACCTGCAGACTTAGAACTCTGCCTACCCATCAAGATGTGCTCTATCAAATAAGTATTCCTGGGGTTTTCATAGTTCAAGGACCATAAACAAGACAGATGCACTATTCTTCCACCTAAGTCGCTTTTTTGACATTCTACTCCAGATTACATAAGAAAGAATGTACGTACCTTCTGCCAGGCTGTGCATCTTAACAGAACAGGAAAAAAAAAAAAATAAGAGACAGGGAATTAAATAAAGCCCTCTGTGCTCAGAATGGAAGGAAAGATGCTATTTCTTTATGGGTTTTCTGACATGGAAGAAATTTGCTCTGTAGTAAATTTTGTTCTACTCTTACCTTACTTTATTCATAGAAGATAGAGTGATGTAAAGGAATAGCACAACTAAGCGATTGCACAAAAGCAAACTAAAGAAAACTAGGGGGAAGAAGACAACTAAGAATGTAGAAAACTACTGCAGTACTTAAAAGCATCTGCATATTTTAGGCTACTATAATGGATGCTAAAAGCCAACTTCAGAAATATAGCTTGGCTACCTGCCAAAATCTGTCAAATTAACAAGCAAAGGTATGGAAAACATTTTTGATTTGCTACTATTAGTCTTTTTACCTGCATGCATGTTTTCAGCTCCTTACATATCCTGCATCAATGTATCTGAAAAATGTTGAGTCAATTGATTTAGATACAGGTCAATGAAACCAACTGGTCCTACTGGATCTTGTCTGAGCTGTTCATTTTCCACAGCACTCAGGATCAGAACCAGACTTAGGATGGGAATCCACTCCACAAGTCTCAAGGAATACATGTGCAAGCACAGAAGGCGGAACTTACATTAATAAATCAGGTATCTTTTCAACTGCTACTTCTGACCCTAGTGATTGTCCTCAATATTGCTAATTAAGAATGTCAACATCATTAAGTACTGTCTTAATTCCCAATAGTTTTGCAAATCCATCTACTTTGTAGTAGGCAAGCTTACTGTAGAGTAAAAATTGCCAGCATGTGTACATCTCTCATTTCTCTACAAAAAAAAACAGTTACTTTTCTTCATCATCCTCCCCGATTGATGCAGAGCAAAGACAGGGAAACTGCTGTTCAAGTTCTTTAAATATTATTTGTTAAAGTCTACCTATGATTTCCATGAAAAAAATGAACACAAATACATTAATGAACAGTTAAGATTAGTGAAATTGAATGTATGGATTGTTGACTTCTAATATCTTTGTCTCTTTTGCTTATGATAAAAAATATGAAGCATCACTGTTTACCACCTCAGATTTCTATTTAAAATGCCCTTGGGAAAAATCAGTTGTCTTTAAAACTTCCTGAAAACTTCAAGCTTTTGTTCTTAAAAACAAATGATTACCTAAAAGTTTAGGTCACATATCTAATGTCATGAGGGTAACTATAACAGCTCTTTTATAATGAATCAAATATTCAAAATGTTAATTCTGTTATTGCTTGGAGAGAAAACACAGGTAGCAAATTCTCAGGTTGTCATGATAAGAGAAGACTGTCTTCTCAGATAACCAGGCTCTCCAAATTCCAAGCTGCCATAAGAGGATTTTATGTAAACTCACAAGATAGCTTTCAAGTTACAAGGGAACTGAGGAGACTGCCATTTATTTGAGAAACATCATTCTAAAGAAGCACAAACATGCTCTAAATTCTGTAGTAGGTGCACATGTTGAGAAAGAAGCTGAAAACTCCATTTTCTGCTCCATAATTACACTAATTGTAGAAAATTTCTATCTTTATTCCTTCCTTACAAATTCATTTAAAAGGTGCACGACTTCCACTCCCTGCCTCAACACTAGTTCATCGACTGCCTCGCAGAAAGGAACATAATAACTCCTTTCCTTCTGAAAAACATTTATTACCTAAATTTTTTAAAACATGAGTTCACTCAAACTTTCTAGAACACCAGGAAGTTTAAAAAACACCAAACATAAAAACATGCCTTTTCTGTTCTTCCTGAGCTGCAATTTTCCTTATGTGTATGTACACACACATATTCTCACACAGAGACAAAAAGCACATGACTTGAAATAGAAAATGCCAGCTATTAATTTTGAACTTCCCCACTGCTCTTACCAAACTCAGAGTCTGTCCAGTAATATCTGTGCACTAACTACCCACTGCATTAAACAGTATTTTAGATATACCTAAACTTATACTTTTAATCATATTACTATAGTATGCCCCCCTTGACTAGAATTTCAGTGTCTGACATAGTAGTCCTAATAGTACAAACCTGAATGCATCAGCTCCTTTAACTGTGTGGAAGATTCTAGAGTGAGCTAACTTTGGAAAAGGTGAAAGCTTTTAAAAGACGTTAATTTTTCTGGGAGATAGTCTTCTGATGACCTACATGAATAATTTTAAATGTGCTTTCTTCACTATCTAACAAGCAACTGGGAAACCATTAGCATAACATCAGCCAAACTGTTATGTAATTAACTTAAAACGGGGTATATGCTCTTACCATAAATTACCAGAAATCAAGATCTCAATACCAACAATATAAAACATACTACTACCTTGTTACATATGTGTGTGAGAAAGACATGAATTGGCCTAAGGGCTTTTAAAAGCCAACTATATAATCAGAATGGAAGTCTATACCAATAGACATTCAGCTTCTCCCAGTGAAAAACATCACACTGGTTGACCGTGCATCAATAATATAATTATTCAATAAAATCAATAAAATACTTGCAAGCTGTGTCATGAAAATTTTCCATGTAAGTCTCTAGCAAAGGAAAAAAAATGCAGTCTATCAAATCTATATAGTTTCCTGCAGCACCAAAATAAGTATCTGAAGTTCAATAGTGCAGCCTTTACCTTAAACCTCACACATGCCCTAGCTGCTTACTCTTGACCACTGTTTATTCATACAAGCAAAGTGTGGATGGGGAGAAAAGCAATTAGATGTTAAAACTTCTATGGCTATTCTATACATAGTGTAAAAGTCATAATATAAATCCTTTGAAGAATCCATTTAAAAAAAAACCCAACACCCATACCTTTCTATCATTTCCATCAATTTCAAAGAAAATTAGAAGGGTTTTTTTTTTCAGAGCTGAATATGTAAATGAATGAACAGCTTTGCACTCAGACAAAAGAGTGAAATTTCCTGTATTGATGCATTCAAAGTAGGACAACTAGGGCAAAAGAATAAACCCAAAGAATTTATTTGAAAAAGCTACTTTTACAATACAAGTTTTTCAAAGCAGAGTGCCTTAATATGGGAAACGTCTATCCTTTTTTTTATCTCCTTAGTATTATGACAATCTCTGACAGACATACCTTAATGGTAATATTGTTCCTTCTTTTTAATACCTAGCATTCCTTTTAAAAAGGAGTGATGGTAATCTGCTCTCCTTGCTCCACAAGAGAAGAACCACCTGAGAACCTTCCTCCAGCCCTCATTAGACAGTATCTTTCCAGCCAGGTGTTCCCCTTCGATGCTAATATACCAAGCTGTTCACAGTATATTGAAAGTGAACTGCAGTTCTTCTCAGCTCATGCCAACTCATCTCCTGACATCAAATACAGAGTGGCTCTTGAGTACATACCTGCATGAAGATCCTTGCTCAGTAAAACAAAGCAAGAGATAAAAATATATATAGTAGATAAGCAATTGCTAGGATTTCCTGAGTTAAAGAGAATTTTACTAAGGTAAAGGATTGTCCCTTGCTGAAGGGACATCTATGCTTCTCTTATTTGGGCCAATACATTTATTTGGAGCAATACATTTATGCTGAAGTGAATCTTGGCACCTTGCAGCATGCACTGTCCCAGGTAAATGAATTACCATGTATTAGCTAAACCACTACAATGGTCATGTTTTACTCTTTACATGTAACAAGTTAGGAAGAATCTACTTTTAGACACTTTAGAGGCTTTTTTTAAGTTGAGATCATTCACATGCAAAGTCATCTGTTACTCTCTTTAATAGTGACAGCTGCCCAAAGCCGATGGTGAATGAATTACAGATATTATTACTAGAGGTAATCACGTATATACTACTTCTCTAAGCAGAACGTCAATAATCTTGTACAGTTAGTGCTATATAGAGTTATGCTAGCATTTAGTATGTATCTGATGAAGGATGAAGCTATGATAGAGGATTCCCTTCAACACATGTAGCAAAACTGAATTAATTTTTCCACCACCAGGGATGCTGAAATTGAGAGAAAAATACATACATACAAAGAAAGAGTAACATTTTCTTTCTTTTATCAACTAGGTGCAATCAATCAGGCATTGCAAAAGGAATGAAAAAAGTAAGTCTGCATCATATTTCCCAGCATATTAATGCAAAATTGCACCTGAACACTGTCCTCAACTTTCAAGAAGCAAAATCTTACCTTTTTAACTGTCACACCATCCTTTGGAGTTTGCTTTGTTGACAGATTGTACCCAATCATCTGTTTAGCAAGCTGTTCAACAATCTTAGGGCTACAAACAAAAGGAAAGTGTTATTTTATTGAAAGATATTAAAAGAAACAGTCTCATAGCTATTGTAAACAGCTTAAATGTTACAACAGAAGCAATTTATTTATGCTTTTTCAATTTTAAAGACTTACTCTTTGGTTAGATGAACGCCTCCTTTCAATCCACTATTGAATACACCTTTTCCTCTCCCTCCAGCCAGAATCTGCGCCTTCAGAACAATTTCCTTTGCCTCTGTAATAGAAGAACACACTGCTATTCTATGGTGTGTCATTTATCAAGCTTATTAGTGCAAGCTTAAAACAGCATTTCCAAGTTAGACTCTTTTAATAAACAATGAGAAGTTGTTCAAAATGAGTGAACAATAAACCAAGAGTCAATTCAGCATTTTTGTAAAACAGCCTTGCAAAAATGAATTGTTCAAGGAAGTTAAAGAATAAATAGACACTACTTTATTAACTGGATAAATATGTCATTATTTAGACCAAAACCATGCTATTAATGCTACACAGACTGCAAACCAAATCATATAACTAGCATACAGTTTGATGACTTACACTCTGGCATGGTTTTTAAAACATGAATCGGATCATATTTTGTCTTGAATGGACAACAAACAAATGCTTGTGAAGGGAAGTAAATTCTGTTCCTTGCTCTGAACGCATGTAAGCAAAGCTATGGATGCGGTCCTAGAAGAAATCCCCACCTCCAAAAGGCAGGTAAGTGGAGAGCAAGGGCAGTAGCTGTGAAAACATGTTCTCCTGTTTGAGAGACATCACTTGAATCTTTGGCAATGTGAGCGTGACAGTATCTTAGAAACAAATGCAGCAAGACCCAGTGACAAAAGCAACGGCACCAAGACCTACGTTCCAAACAGAAACAATCCCGAGATCCTTACAGACTAAAACAGAGGGGTGGGAAAGGGAAAAGAAAAAAGCCAAAACAAAAACATCACTCATGATCTCTGCAGCTCCGTGGACCGTAGCAGCTTCTTCAACCATAAACACCTGCCAGGTGCCCGCAAGATGTTTATTAATACCACGAACCCTCACTTCGCAAAATAGCTGGCAGTATTATGATAAATGTGCAAAGTCTGAGATGCTAACATTAACATATCATTAAGCACACCTAGAAAAGACAAACACCATTACCCTTTTCTGAAGCCTGTGCAGATCTCTGATTTCAGTCATGTTTGGATAAGGTCACACCTTTAATCACAGCATTCTATGCAAGTATGCAAGAAAATAGGAGAATTCGTTGTTAAATTGACAAATTTACTGTTGAAGTAGCAAAGAGGATAGGGATACATTCATTCAAACAAACACAGGTGTTCTAGGCTTGCTTTAAACAAAAATATTTTACAGATGATTAAATGAAAGTTTGGAGGTATGGTAAATTTTGGTGCAGACCAGCTTTGACCTGGCATCATTTCAAAGTTCCGGTATAACAGATTTCAGCAGCTAGAAAAGAAGTTGGATCTTAGCATAGAATAAATAGTATGAAATAAATATTCTATTTCCTGTATTGAGACAGAAATGCATTTTCACCACAGCTATGGGAGGTACTGTACTACGAGATGTCTGATTTCCAAACTTCTCAAGGCAAAATCCCTCTACATGTTTATCCATTCAGTACATTGGACAGATACCATTCTGAACCTTAAAAGCACTCTCCTTGAAAATAATTCCTGCATTCCAATATATTCATGTTCTGGGCTCCTTCTTATTCAAGCCACTGCAAGGCAGATAACAAGGAAATTTAAATGCAACAAAAAGTTTTATACCAAGTCTTTCCTAAGCACACAAATTATTAGCATGAATTAAAACTATAAATCACTTTCCAGCCTGCAGAAGGAAACTATAATCACAGTAGCTGCTATGGTAAAGAATCTAATATGGTATTGTTAATAGATGCTCTAAGTATTTAATTAGATTGGTTTTAGGTGCCAACCAAGTTGATAATGTGAGCTTTGACTGTCAGTGATACGAGATATCAATTACATGAATGATCATCACTCGCACTCCTAACCAGCACGCTACACGAGTGCTGATTATCTTCGTTTGGCTACAACAAATGAAGTCAGAGAAAGGAATTAATGTGTACATTTTTATAATCCACCAGAGGACTATCAAGGCAATACGATAACTTTAGGAAAACAACTATCAAAACCATAAACAAGTACACTGGCATTAAGCATGTACAGATTAGACCTGATTAGACCTGAAGAACTAATCAATACGGCAGCTCCACAGAGCACAGTACAGCAGGTTCTTCTTGCCCTGGGGGAAACCAACAGGAAGCAATTTAATTCAAGAGTTATTTGCCCAGGCTCTGTAAAATGAAGTAAACCAGTCAGATCTTATTTTACAGTAACTAGGTTAGATCATTCAGTATCTTACCAAGTTGATTCACTACTTAACATTAGCAATTTATTTAAAGAGCCCATTTCTAGAAATGCTCACGCAAAGTTTTTACAGCATCTCCTGACTGAATTCCCAAATTATGTTACCAAAGACTATCCCAAAAGACAATTGTGGCTTTAGCTGGAATTTATGAAGTAATTCACCATCATTTGTGAGCTCAAATAAAAATAAAATAAATATCTATAAAGCAATATGCAAAGTCAGTATTAAACCCATTGAAAACAGAAAGCTGTAATTAATTTCCATTAGCACCCTTCCAAACTGCTGTAGTAACGCTGGAAAAATGTTTAAGTAGGGTTGTGTAGTGATAAATCCTGGATTTGAAGAGACCCTAACACAAGGAACATGTCTTTACACCACCATGAAATACAGTCCATTTTCAACAGCACTGCATTTGGTAGTTAAGGCTTCAGTGAACTTCTGTTTACATCCCTTGACTGACAAGCCTTTGTACAAATTTAAAAAAGGCAAAACAAACCCCCCAAACAAACCCAAAAAGGAAAACAGACTGCTTCTGAAGGGTGTATAGATTTATTTTTCTGTCACAGTTTTAAAATTTTCTTTATTGTTTAAAACAATGCAAAAAAAAGACCGTTTTTAAGTGTTGGTAATTTAGCAGTAAATAGCCACAAACTTCTCCACGCAGATTAATGATGCGTTTCTGGTAACAGCATGTGTTCTTAACTAATTATAACTTGAACACATTAATATCTCAGACTTAAGTTTATTCGCTAGATCTTTTATTTGTCTTTTTTACATTAATCTACAGAAAGAGACATGAACATTTCCAAAGAGTCCTTTAAAACAAATGGAGCAAAACACAGCTTGTCCCCAAGCCAGATGCCAATACATAAGCAAGACCTTTACTCCTCAGAAAAGTCCTCAGAGTTTAAAATTTCACAACTCTAACCACATTTCTGAAAAAAAAAATAAATAAAATCTAACCACAGAGGAAAAAAGCTTGAAGTACTTTTCTTTTAAATGAATTCTGATGTTTCAGCAGAATAGAATATAAAACTCCAAGGGACAAGCATCCTCTATGCTGCATTCAACAATACATCTCCTACCCGTCAGTCAGCGCCGTGAATACAAATGACAGTGGTACTCCTTGCAATTGTAATAGGCTCAGTCCTATAATGAAAGCCTATTTAAAATCAATAAAATCAGTCCTGCTTTGGGGAGCTATGATTACTCTGGTCCACTGGTACTGCTTGCAGCAAAAATGAACAGCTTGTTCTCAGCCCACTACTGTGTATATTTAACTACTGAATTCTTGATCATGGAACAATATATGGAGAGGCATAAGTCTGCTAGTTATACAGTATGCTAATTTATTACCTGTGAACAACTTTCCATTGTTATTGATATGACTGCGTGATTGCAAATTAGGCATGTTAATTGTATTAAAATGTGCTGTAGCTTATCAAAAATAAACTACTGTAAAGAACAGACAATATAAGACCGCATGGGAATAGGCCTCACTCTTGCCTGTTTGTGAACAAAAGATTTTTCTGTCAGAGACTGCTCAGGACTACTTCGGCAAGGCATCCTACACTACAGAATTAAAGCAGGGGGCTGGAAGGGATGAGATCTCACACAAAATCCTAATCACATTTCCATCTCACCATGCGACTTTCAGCACTTTGGCTTCTCTATCTGCAGGGGCTCTGTGAAAATTAATTAGCGTCTGCACCTCTTAAAAATGCAGAACCTGATTCAGTATTACATTTGTGTATTTTTACCCCAGTGTAAAGCAACTAATCACAGAAGGGCTGACTCCAAACCCTGGCAGCACCATAAACACCTCACCAACAGCAAAGTGTCACTGGAAAACACGCTGATGTCTCTTGCAATGAGCTTTTAGTAGATTGCAAAATAGATGGAAGCAGCCCAGTGTCACGGGAGCAGTGCAATGAAGACAAATTTGGGACATGCCAAATCAATGTCTTACAGAAGCACCGTCTCCTTACTGACCCAAACATGAGCATAAACACTGAGTCTGTAAATACACAAGAGCTGTTTGCACAAAGGCACCAGGCTTATTAAGACTCCTCCATCCTTCAGTACACACAGGACCCAGCCCAGTGTGGCTAGGCAGATGTTAACCAGTTTCAAGAACTTTGCTAGTCACCCTTCTTTACGTTGTGCTCCGTGAGCACATCCTCCTTCCCAAAGTCCCAAAAGAGCTAGATGGGGTACACGAATCTGCAACCAGCTACAAATTCTCCACATCTACAAAGAGGCAGAGGCCAGTCTAATCATGTGTTTACCTGGTGAGACTCTTCTGAAGGACACAAATCACTGTTATGCTTAGAAATATGCAACTTCAAGCTTCCCTTTGGCCAGTGAACTTGTAGTTACCATCTTTTACATGGTTGTCTAGAATATTGCTCCACTAAGGACTGTCTGGAACCCCCACAAGATGACCAATTCCACCTCCTAACCAACTATGCTGGACATTGATTTCCTAAAACAAAGGAGTAAATTCAGTGCTTCCCTTCCCAAAGCCAGTTTTTTTTCCCCTGACTCTGCATTATAATTTAGCTTTCATAACATGGGAGTTGAGGAAAACAAGGCAAATATCACAGACATTTTCTGACAGCAATTATACTTCATTTTGGATAGCACAAGAACTGTAAAGATATCAACAACCCCAGAATGCCTACCTGACGCTTCTACTTCAGCTTCCTCACTAGTGTTGATGCAAAAGCACCAATGGTCAAGTGTCCTGTAAGGATTATAGATAACCTCTTGCAAACTGCATCGCTAGAGCTTAGAGCTTGTCTTCCAAAATGAGGGGTACCCCTTACAAGCCCTGAAAGGGTCAAGTTTAGGTTGGTTTGAGGGTTTCTTTTAACCTACCTCTAGCTGATTCAACAGTAAGGAAACCTACTTTTGGGGGCCTCATCTATCCCGTTCTATTATTGTTGCTTGCTTCTTTCTTGTTTTAATGCCACCTTTCCCTTTGGGAAAGACTGGCTATAATTAATTTTCCAAATTTCAGCCATCCTGTTGTAGTGCTGAGGCAAGATCCTGTCAGGTGCTTATTACTTTTTAACAATATTTCTGTCCAGAGACACTCTGGTATATGTACTTCAGCACAAGAAAGCAGGGAGAATGAAGAGGAGCTTTAAGGAAGACCATAATAAACCTAATACAATAATAAAAAATGGTAATAAAGCCTAATTTCCATATTGAACACTGAATCTTAAAGTTGCTGTAATAACTTTTCACATTCAGGTCTCTTTACACAAACTTGCTCTAGAATCTGAGACAGCTTTTCCCAAGGAGCAAGTATTGCACTTCCATCTTCTCAGAACTCCAGGGATACAGCGTCTGAGACAGTTTCCACACTCTGCCAAGTAAGCAGATTGAGATGGGAAAAAGAAGCTGTCCACAAGAAGATACCTCCCACATCTACAGAACTATTGGTCTTCAGAATGAAGTTAAATAATTGAATTCCTCCCCCCCCTTTAATTTTAACTCTCTTCCTGTTATTTTCATTCTTCTGCTCTGTAACGCCAAATAAAATTATGTTCTTACATGCCCAGTTTCTACAACCTTTGGTTTTCAGACTAGTTTAGAATTAAAGTTAAATAAATCATCCTTTTTATAACTCCATGCTTTTGAATATATTGTATATTTATTGCTAGATTATAAGCCTCATTAAAATCTATAATGATAAATTAGTCAGTCTCTTGGTTCTGTCACTACTGTTATTAATTGCTTTCATAACCATTACTACACACTTCACCAGTGATAAAAATTTTAAAGCTAGATAAAGTCAGCTAAGCTAAAGCTCACTCTTAAACCTTCTCAGAGTAAAAGTAATCAAGTATTCACATGTCCTACAGTTAAGTTAAACCTGATAAATTACATATGCAGCGAATGGAACCTCGCTACTTCCAGGAGCACCACTATAATGCATGGAAAAATATGCACATTAAAGGTAGGTATCCAAAAAAATAGTTCTCACATTAAAAGTGCTCATTGTATGTGCTTGTTTAAAAATCCACAGGATATCTTATTTCTATTATTTTTCAGCTTTTAACAGTTTCTTCTTTAAACTGAAGTTCTCATTATTTTTACATAGATTTCCTCTGTAATAGAGACAGGATTTAGAAATCTCAATCAGGAGAGGAAGAAGCACTTCATTTGGTGGAAGAGAACTGAAGTCTATGGATAAGTGAGCAAAAGTTTTTTCTGCCAGCTCTCAGACAACATCTGTTCTATGGGTAAAATAGAGGCCACTTTCTGTAACCTGCAATGCCAACCTGGCACCTTGCACCATGTTGTACAATACATACTGAGCAAAATGGAAAAGCTTATACAAACTGACAGTGTTCTTCTATCCTTATATCCACCTGTTTTATTCTTGCAACTTTTAGACTTCATCATATTCTTTATATTATGAGTCAGTATTATTTTTTTCCATATGATTTCACCTGAAGGGACTGTAAAAGCAAGCAAAGGGTATTTTTCTTTGTGTATTAGTTGTGATCCCTATTATCTGACACCACCATGGCAGCCTCCCAGGATAATCTAGTATGCACTGAGAAATTCAGGCATGCAAAATCATGTGGTTTAGTAGACCTGTTTACCTTATAAATATAAGCCACATAGATACCTCACAAGAACTGCTGTCTAAAACCACTCTCATTCAAAATTTTGACATTTTACTGGATTTTTAGAGAGTTACTTCTCTCCACTCTCCCCTTTTCCCTAAGCTACAAAACAGAAAAAGTTACAGTGTAATGAATATACAAACAGTTTTCTTTGTACCTTTACCTTTTAAAGCTTACAGGGGTTTCAAGTTTTCCTTGCCAAAATATTCTGCAAACATTTTGGGTTTTTTTCTTTTTCCTTTTCAAAGTAAACCATATTTTAAAGTTAGTAGACTCAGGCAGTTCAACTGTGTCCTAAATTCTTGACTGAATACCATAACACCATTTGTTTCGATGCAATTTAAAGAACAGGCTTTATCCAATCTGTAGTGTTGAAGTCAAGCAGTCATTAAGAACAAGCAGTGTTCTCGCCCCTAGCTGCAACAATATACACACCTGTTTTCCTGGAGCGCTTTCAAAATTTCATTCTTAGTGATTATGTGCGAGGCACAAAAGACAAAAAAAGTCTTCTCTGACTGATTCTAATTCTTTTATCCATTATTGAACTGCAGAGATGGGTTTGAAAATTTGTAGAGGAAAAATATAATAACCGTGGCACGTATATTAATTTTTTCATAATTCACTTTTAAGCACAACCGAGTTGTTCTAGTAGAAGATATTTTCTAACATGAAACACGAAATAAGAACCTGGGGAATTCACATAATAAAAAAGTAAACAAATACACAGAAAGCAAAGACAACTCCAAGGTTACCACCATTACTTAAGAAGTGTTAACAAATACATAATGTAATATATGCGGTGCTTGAACCCCGTTCAAAAACAGACTTGATAATTAGTCCTTTGTTGAGCACAGTTTTAACACACAGACCCGCTATGCCCGGCAAGATCTTTCAAAAATAAGCATTAAAATGGAGAGCAAAGCTAAAAGAAATCTGGAGCACATCACACAGTGGTGGCTGGACATATAATCAACAGCCTTCAAAAGCACGATGAACAGGCCACATGCTAAAAGGGAGAGGGATCTGAAGGTGGAGCGGCTTTAGATCCGCTTTCTGCAAGTTTGCCAATACTAGGGCAGGACAAAGTCCTTTCAAAGGGTTTCTTCATCTCTTACTGCCTGGTAAACACCAGGACAAACTGACCATGTGCATGCACTGCCCAGCCTCGAGGGACCACCCTGCTTCCACGGTACTTGCCATCACATCCGCAGTGGTCACCTCTCCTCTTTACGGTAATTTGAAGTAGCACAGTACTGGTGCTTCCACCAAAAAGGTGGTTATCTGCTTCAATTTAAGCAAATGCTAATGCCAGCTTGGCACTTGACTGCATACACAAATATTTCCCCCGAGTGGGACTTCAACATGGTTCGTGAAGAATTTCTTAATGAAGATCCAAACCTAAATTTCTTCTAGCATTTGCACTTTTTACCCAGAGCAGTGCAAATACTGAACAGCTCTTAGCTAAAAATTTACATTTTAAATAAAATTAACATTTCCTTCCCAGAGACAGTTACATTAAACAACTGTTCTACCTGATATCCTTATATCCTTTAGTTTTTGTTTCCTTGTGTAGGGCAGCATTAGATACTGCACATTTTGCTGTTCAGATCATAAACAAACCAATCCACACCAAAACTAGAAACAAAATCTGTATTTTGATCTGAATCAAGCCCAGCAGTATCAAAAAGTCCTCCAGTAGTCCAATGCATTATCCAACTTCTGTGGCAGATTTAAGTGCAAAGTTTCCACTGTACTGCTGAAATAATTTATTGAGCCTCTGACGAAAATCATACTAGGCTGGTCATTATCTGGGAAACAACTGAACGGGAAAATGATCACATAGAAGAATTTATGTCTATCTCAGTAGTACTGAAGACAGAAAGTTGGAAAACATTACTTTGGAGCTGCTATTCGACATATACACTTGATTCCTGACCCTGATTTTGAAGCAGGAGTGAAAAATTACACTTATTTGCTACCCCACACACAAAAGAAAACACAAAACCCCCAACTTCCACCCACCTCAAAAAAAGTAAATTAAATGACCACCAACAAAAAACCTCCTACCACCTTACCTTCTGTACATCAAAAAGATCTACTTACAGATAGGAATTACATACTTAAGAGAGGATATTTTTAAGAGCACAGTATTTATGACTCAAATGTAGACTCATTTACTGTACCATTTTCTATTTGAGGAAGAAAACAGTATCAGACTCCACAACAAAAAGAAACACAATCTTATTTTAAAGAAACAATCTTTTCCCAGCATGGCTTCTAACAGATATCTTATAGCAGGTATAAAATCCAGATGGAGAAGTTAAATCTAGTAATAGTTATGCTGGACAGAGGACTTGCACAAGGCTATGTGACATTTAAGGTTTTTGCAGATATCAGTGGGACCTAACTGATGAAGAGGTATGGCTCTGGCCATCTGGAGTAGCAATGAATTTCACCAAGAGTTAAAAGAAAAACCAGGAGAGAAAAACCCCAACAACTATCTGAATTGCTTCTGATGTTTCATTCCTGTCAAGTGGAGGCTAACTAATAGGAATCTTCTGGGCAAAAGCTCATTCATTTCCAAAGCTCCAGATCTAGAAAACAGAGTTATCCAAGTTTGAAACACACAGAGAAAGCTTAACACATAAAGATTTAAAGGTGACAAGAGACAACAAAATACAAAAATAAATGGAAAAATATCTATTTAAAACATAGAAACACTACAACCAGAAAAATAAGCCTATTTATTCCTGGATATATTTTCCTGCAGAGTTTGCTTAAAATCCTTCTAAGGATGACTTATGTCAGTTTTCATAGTATCTAGCTTTTAATTTCTTAAAAAACCCCTACTGTGTTAAGTAGGACAAAAAGGAATATTTTAGTCCTCTAGCAAATGGTAAATATTAACTACTGTAGGCAGATGAAGTTTCATCTATGGTAAGCACACTGTTTATTATGTAATGTCAGATAATACTAGTAATACACTAAGCACAACTAACAAGGGAGAGGATGTACTATCATCTTCCTCTTGTTTTTCTTTACTCATTACATATGTGAAATAGAAGCAATTGCCAAAATAATCAAATATTGGAAAAAGGTTGAGAGGAGATCGATTGTAAGAATCTGTTAATATTTAATTCAATACTTCAGACTTAATTATTCCATAAGAAGGACATCTTGCTGATCAGTGATACATTGGTGAATTTAGACTCAAAGTCAAGAAGTTTTGTTTAGAAGAACAAGTGTCAAATATTTATTACCTGAACAATGTTCTTTTTACAGCTTCATAAAGTTAACCTATACAATTCTTCCACATGCGTGTGGCACGTCAAGACATTCAGCATAAACCCATTGAGAACACATCCCTAACAATGCATCTCTGCCAATATTAATTAGTCTTCTAAGAAAAATAACTTCCTTGCGATATTTTTTTTCTAGATTTTTCTTTTTTTTTCTTCTGTGATATTTTTCTTACTATCACACCATCTGCAGACACTTTTCAAAAGCACTGGAGAAAGGCAATTTAAAGAATGTTCCAGATTGGAGGGGGAAGAAAAAAAAAAGTACCACTGTGCTTTTCACAGCTTTGTAATTTTTACAGTCTTTCATCTTGGTGACTTCTTTTTAACATCATTGTATTAGAAGTCTTCAGTTCTGACTGTTTGGTGGAAGCCAGATAAGGCAAACTTTATAGACTCACTGCATATTCAGAGAGCTTAACAGAAGAAAACTCGAGGTTTAAATTGTAACTAGTACTCATTGAATGTAAGCCACGACAGGGAGACAGGCAACAACTCAGTTGGGTGGGCCAAACAAGGAAGATGAAAGTAAAGAAATGGGACAAAAGTCTATTGTCCCCTGTGATGAGACTTTAATTCCTGAACTTAGAAGAAAATATTAATGACTTAGATCACATTGTAATGCAGTTGTCAAAATACATGTTAGATCCTTGATTTTAACCAGTAACCTGTTAGCTGAACCATTCCTGACCACACACTGTACCAATGCACACAGATTCTCTTTTTGTCCTGGCCCCTCTTTGCCCCGCACTTTACTTTGTGGATTTATAAAGAGTTCCTTGTTATTCTTTGCAGCTACAACATGCTCTGAACGAGGACACTGGACAAGCTGTTAGCAATATTAACTTAATAATAGATTTCTGAGTGTGATTTCCAATTAATTTCATTATCCTCATTCCACAAGAAGCCAAAATTACAGAGAGCCATATGGTGCTTCATAAATAACAATTAGGTTATTTTCTAATCTTCAGGCACTAAAAAAAGCCATAAAAATACATATGGTTGCAATGACATGAAGGAAATTAAGCTTTGGAATGTCTGCAGATGTCCAGGAACCTCCAAACACTTCCTCAGCCTTTTCCCCATTCACACATTTCTGGTCCATGCTACCCCCTGGAGGTTACAATTAATCGCAGTGTAAGCTTCAAAGATTGTAACTGAGATCTTTCTTCCAAAACTGGAATGTCGTAACAACAGCTTGGGCGAAGATCAGTGTAGCACAATTTGTGTCCTGATTCTGACACTCTCCTCACCTTTACCTACTGCATGGATTTGTTAACAGGTTTGGTCCTATGCAGTCGTAAGCATCTGCAGAGCTCTGCCAGTCAGAGAAATCATGTTCCTGTGTCAGAGACTGGACTGGGATCTGGGAGCCTGTCAACTTACTATATGATCTTGCCATTTTTCAGTGAGTAAGAATTCACACTATCCACCATGGGCATGCAACTACAATTGAGACATTGTTTTACTCCAAGTAAATTATAATTAAGCTGCTGGTCTAAATGATCCCCTACTGCCACCTTCTTCCTTCCTGCCCTTTATTATGCCTTGTGTATGTGCTGATTGTAGAGCAATTAGATCCAGGAGTGCTGCCCGAGTACTTCAAATTAGATAAACTCTTTAAGTCTCTTATTGCCTCACGGGACTTTTTGGGGAATAAAACATACATAAGGTGAGAATTTTCCTTTGAAGCACCTCGGATAACTGCTTTTACTACTGCCCATTGCTGGAAATCAAACTGATGGACAGAGGTATTTTACTGCCTAACATGAGAATCCAGTTGTGCAAAGCACACATTGGCCTTGAGTATTCGGAAAGCGATATTCACTTCTCCTACAGTCAGACGTCAACACATTCAATCTTAATATAAATGATTTCTATCATCAGCACATTGCCTGGGGATAGTATTAACAAGAGATTTTGCTAAACAAAAAGCTTTAAGAAGAAAATATATTACAAATTTTGGCATCACTGGACTATTTTAAAGTCATGGGGACTGTATCCTTTTCAAAATATACCTATCTTTAAATCTGCATAATTTTTGCATTCAAAAATACTCTATACGATGATCTCTGTCAATTCTCAAGAGTGTGATTTTGTCAAATTAATCTTTTGTGGAAGACATTTTGAGGCTATACTGAAGACAAGCCAAAGAGAACAAAATCTAACATCCGTTGAAATTCATATTTATGGGAATATTCCCCCCTCCCAACATCTACATACTTCTATATATACACACACTGTGCAGTTCTATCAGCACCAAGATTTCATTAATCTCAAAACTTAAAATGGAATATGCATGCTTTAAATTACAGAATATAAAAATTACATTGAGTGAAGGGACAAGAGAAGGAAAAATTGTTGGGTTTTTTTATTTACAAAATAGCTCAATTTGACTGCTGTTTGCATAAATAAATACAGACCTATTCAATTAGTGTCATGCCTGTGACCTCAGTTAGTGCCAATGTAACCCAAACACACTTAGCAAGAAGGATACATACTCAAGAATTTCATAGGTCTGACTATTAAGATACACATTATAAAATTATATATGTATGTATACGTAACACACACACTTTAAGTTTAGCTATTAAAAGACAGCAGAATACTTGACATCATCACTTGTGAGCGTAAGTTTCTTTTCCCAAAACCTGCATTTCCACAACGTATTAGCAGTAGCTAGGCCTAATATATCTCACCAGCCTGCATCAAGCCAAACCGACACAGTTACTGCTCAGTCATGAAGGGGCAATGTCAAATCCCTACAGACATCTGGGCAGCACGTCAAGGGGTAAGAAATGGAATGTTCCTGTTGTAAAAAGCTCCCGTGTTATTGAGTGATGTGTGGATCTTCCTGTTACTGTGAATACCTGAAATGTTCAAGTCAACCTGGTTTAAATCTCTGATCTTGTAGGTACATTGCTGGAAACACTGGAAAGCAAGTCTTGGCACTGGAATCTTTCTTCTTGGAAAGATACATGAAGAGAGAGACAGACATATACATAGAAGTTGGTGCAATTGAAAGGTCCATCTGCAGTAGGGTGTTACTCAACTCATGCAGTCCACTGTTTGCCTTTGCTTTCCTTCCTACGCCACTGGGTATTTCGTGCTGGTATTTGCTTCAGATTTTCAACGTGGTCCACATGATTCAATCCAAGCTAGGACATGGTTTAGCAACGGGCTTGGAAGAATTAGGTTAATGGTTAGACTCTATTTTCTTAAAGGTCTTTTCCATCCTAAACGATTCTATGATTCTGTGACAGACACACAATAGTAGAAAATATTTGGCAGCAACCTGGGTGCAAAACAGCTCTCCAAAGGTACGTCTTCATAAGAAAACAGCTCCAACCGTTTAGTGGGATACACAGTCTCAAAGACAGCCAAAACCACTTGTGCTTTTCCCTTTCAGAATTGATTTTAAAAGTTCTCTGGGTATTTAAACTAAAATACTGTGTTTTCCTAGAAACAGTAGATGAAGTCTGAGAGATGAAAATAATTTTCTAAAGTAACCTCCCACCAAGTACACATTTTCAGCAATTAACAAAGGATAGATTTAAGTATTTCCTGAAGATCTTTTCTTAAGAGGCCTATAACTAATTAGCTGATTAAGGCTACACAATGAAACAATTGGGTTTTATATTTCAAGTATTACCTATCCAATAAAGCCATGGCAAAATTTGCATCCTACCAGGTAATTTGTGATTTGATTTGCTCTGGATATACACCTTTGTGCCTTTCTCCTAAGAGCTGTACTGTAATGTACTGTCTGGGGATAGAGGGGAAAGAATTCAAATCGTGTACTTTCTGCTTCCAGTGCAAAGCTGGAATCAGTAACACTCTTTTTGGTTGTTAACATAGACCCAAGCACAAAACAGTAACACAGTCCCAGTGGTTGATTTTTAACAATTCCAGTCAAAATAAAAAATGGTTATACCTTAAAAAACTCAAATGTTAACTAAAAGGAGGAAAAAGATTATTCTTTGTATATTACTGACATTATAAACTTCATCAATGTTTTAACTGCCAACAAATACTGAAAAACAGCATTTTACCTATTGACAAAATACTGCTAGTAAAATTGTATGTATTGGTGTAGAGTTATTTATCCCAAAGTAACATTTCTAAGAGCAATCATTGATTTAAATTAAGGATATAAAAGTAATTATCAACCACACTCACAGTTTTCCAAATTTTTCCCCTAAGAAATATTATCTAGCATGTGTCCTAAACAAACCTACATGAGTCTAAACCATCCCTTATTCTCTTTTTTCAGCACTTACTTTAACACAATCTATTTTTTCTTCTTTGTCTATACAAATTTCTATTGTTTCACAAGTGAAAACTGTTTTTCACATTTGTCACAAACGTAACTGTTCTGATATCAGTAGATTTTTCTTCAAAGTAAGTCGGATGCACAGTCTCTGGACTAGAGTTTTAAAGCCAAATATATTGGATATGTGAGAAATGAAATCAGATAACATACAACATAATTTTCCTTTATTACCACTGATCTGAAACTGAACATCTACTGTGTCTCTTCCTTCAATTGAGTAACACCAAACTGCTTTTTCTGACATTATCTCAACTGACTTTTGCAGAACCAAGTCTGCATTTGCTAAAGGAATTTTTAAGCAGCAGCAACTAAATTGAGGTTAGGTCCTACTACTTGCAGCCTGCTGCAAAGTTGAAATATCAAGAATTTCCGGGATTTTCAGCATAGGAAATATTATTACAAGACAGACAGACTTAAATGAAACTCTAGTATGTCAGAGAACAATGGCCTGTGTAAAATGAAATGCTCCACCCTTCAAGACAGCCTGTCTGATATCCCCAAAAGGAAAACCAGAAGAGTGAACAAAGCATAAAGGTCCACCTTCCCCAGGGCAAGGCACTGTCAATGTGCATGTAACCTAGGAAAACTGCAGCGGGACAAGGGGTCTGGCAGCAAGAGAAGAATATCAGTGATGAACCAGAACCATCTTGCGAAATAAAGTAATTTCCCCTAGGAGTGGGTTGTTTCATAGCCCTGTACAGTGCCGCTCTAGAGAAAAGCTTCAGCCAGCAGTGCAGAAAAGGTGTTGATAAAGAGAACAAGACATCTGAGGCTCTGACCTTGGCCACCCATATTAGTCATGTGTGCTCCATGCAATAAACTTGTCATAAAGCTCTCAACTGTCCTAGCCTAATGAAAGAAGAAACAGGACAAGTGAAATTGAAAATTAGGTGTGGATTACTTTCACCAGGCAACTACACTGAACTTCTGCTTTCCTGTCTGGAGTGGTAAAGTTAAATAGTGAAGCACCACAATGAAGTGGTAAAGTACCCCAACGCCACATCGCTCATTGTGACATCACAGGCTGTGTGGGTAGACTTGGAAGTTTTCTGTCAGTATGTTCCAGTAACTATGCTGTTACACAATCAATTCACTGAACAAAGAAAGAAAAAAAAGAATTGCAAATGGGCAGAGTTAGAAAAATCAGGCACATTTTCTTACTACTTTTGTCATTTTTCTATGTGGCTTCTTATCACTCACCTAATTCAGAACACTATTTGTCAGCAAAAGTTAAGATTTAACTCCATAAGAAACAAACTGAAAGTAGTTTGAAGTGGCTCAAAATCTACACAGATCAAACACACAGCAAGATTTTTATTGCTTGTGTAATACTGACATCAGCCTTGCAAAACTGTTACACAGGAACCCAAATTTAAGGTCTGCAACCAGTGGATTTGGTTTCAAAGCTTTCCTTGCACACACCTGACTTGAAGGAGGTGGTCTTGGAGCTTCTCTGTGCTTGAGAAAGTCTTGATCAAAAATCACAGACCTCAACTTTATAAATCACTCGGCATTTGTGACAATCACTTGGAAGCACTTTCTAAAGGTTCTGTTTTTCAAATGCTACGGTGCAGAGTACTCCTCCCTCAAAACACCAGACTCTCCAAAATATCCCAGAGCTGCCAGCTACAATTGCTGTTTTTGAAACTCCAGACCATCTGTAGTCGAAATGAGCATTCTGTAGATAGCTATTTGCATCTCTGCCATGCCAAAGTACAGCATCCCAAATGTAAATGCATTCTGCCTGCACGGGGAAAGACTCAAACGTACCAATACAAAACACACACAGAAAAATATTTTCCTGCAAAGATGCACCTCCAGTCAGATGCAGACTAATTTTTTATACTTATAGTATCCACAGAATTAACATTCAGTAAGGGTACAAAATGATGCCTACACAATAATTCTCTCCCAAAAGTGGAAATACATTGAAGTCAAATACTTTTGTAATTACTTCCAATTTTTGACATTTATGCAGAAGATAATAAATACTCTTCCTAAAAGGTTTTCCAAGTTGTTTTTCCATTTTTGTTATTCTGTTTCTGTGTCTTGAAGAAAGTTTTCACACTCCTCCCTTCTGTTTATCCTGCTGACACTTTAATCTCCTCCTCTTGTAAATATGAGCCTATAAGAATAAATCACATTTATCTACTAAATGTAAAAATATGATTCAATACAAAGCAGAAAAGCCAATCTCCATAAAGTTTCCCTCTCCTGTAACTGAAATTAGTTTTTATATGAGGATTCAAATATGTATCCAGCAAGGCACTTAAGAAAGAAGTACTCTAACTGTACATCTGACTGAATATTTTTTCTCTTGCATTACATAACGTGCTTAAAAAAAGTGATAGCCTTGGCCAGTTCTAGCTGAATAAAAATCAATGACAATTCTTTAAATGTAAATATTCTGCAATGAGGAACCTGAGATGTCTGAGAACACTTGCCTGTATTAGCACCAAAGAACTCCACAAAATTATTATAAAGTAGTATTATTTTACATCTATATTCAGATCACTTTTAGTCCCAATATTGTTGATTCAGAAGAAAAAAAAAAATGAAAATACCCTTGATTCTTCTGTAAATATATTCTGCTTGGGAAAGTGTCTGTCTGAAGCACACCAGGGAACAGGAGTGCAAGCAGCCCACATCACCTTGCCCTTTGTTTAGATTGTCAGTTTTTCCTTTTGATCTTTCTTTGCAGTTGAAGAACCAAAAATTGATTTTCCCAGTTGAACCAAAGCAGAGAAAGGACAATGTTTTATTTAAGATCCTTCATTCCAGCACATAAGCCTATTTCTTTCTTTATATACAAAAGAAACTGTCTTTTTGTTCTCTAGAAAAAGAAAAAACTCCAAACAAATCAAGAACCACACGCCAAAATACCCAAACAAGCAAACAACAACAACAATGACAACAAACCCAACAAAAAATCTAGGAGTGCTACTATAGAACGTGTAGAAATATTTGG
>WUAM01000159.1:3176885-3190506 GCA_024336885.1 Actenoides hombroni
AATGCTCTCAGTGTACTGACTGTGGTTTCATTAAAAAAAAAAAAAAAAAAAAGGGGGGGGGGTGGGTTTAAAAATTCTAAATACTGACCTCCTGCAGAGATGTGCACATATGTCATGAACCTTCTAGAGTTACAGAAACGAAGCTTCAAGGCAACAACAGCCATTCCTTTGAGGTGTTTGCATAAACCTGTGCTACTGGAAGTGTTACACTTTGTTTATGGGCAATGAGAAAGCACGGCTTACATGTTTAGACAGATATAAAGCCAAGAATAAGATTATGGTTACACTTCAAATATAATAATCTAATAATTAGCACACGGTACTAATAAAAGGTACATAAACCCAACAGGGTAGCTGGGCAAATCTCAGATGCTGTGAGACTTACCCATGTCTCACTGAAGACTAATGATACAGTATCTTTTCAGAACAATCTTGTCTCACCAGAGAAAGCCATGACTTTCAGTAGAAACAAAATAAATTATATTCTATTTCATGCTTTTACATAATTCTCAAAGATAAACCTTCTAACTTAAAAGTTTTTGAAGTTTCCCCATGTTAACCATGCAGTTTTGACAACTTTCACCAGGTGATGTCATCTATCATGGCACTTGAATACAACAGTTAATCATCAAATGAGAAATATTGTGTGCTCGAATAGGATAACTGTTACTATTATTAAACATATATTTTAACCCGCTGTGTGGTCAAAATTACCTAACTTAATAATTGATTTCTTCAATTGTGGTCACAACTTGCATTTCAGAATAAGGCATTGGTATTGGCAGAAACCAAACAAGTTCCTTAACGCTTAGAGGTACCATTGTTACTACTGGACTGCAAATTTCCTGAGATATCTGCATAAATTCTTATTAAATCCTCGAAGAAAGCTGAGCTTACAAACTGCTGAGCTGCTCTTGAACCTCACACGCATCCTCACAAATGCCTACTTAGAAGCTGAAGAACCTCACAGGCTTTCCAGTGTTTCCCTTGACTGCTCCAGTCTTTCTAAACTCTCTTTTTTTTCTATAAACTTAGAGAGGCTTACACAGCTTTGCCCAAGCATTTCATTTGAATCAATTCAGCATTTGATTTGTCACTTTGTATTTTGCTCAGAACAGTCTGCTGGAGAGATACTGAATCCTGCCTAATGACGACTGAAGAGTCTGTAGTGGGGCCAACCACTGAAACTTTAAATCCAAGGAATACAAACTGTGATTCTCCCCAGGATATACAATTACCTTTTCAGAGATTGCAAAGAGGGAGGGAGGATACATAAGGCAAATTCTAGTGTCCAATAAGGCACTATTTAGTTTGTTAAAAGATAGAGAGTACTACATACACTTACATACAGTAATAATTGAGACTTGTGCCATGTGCCTAGTAGTGCTGAACTGATTATTGAGAAGCCAACACACTGCCCTCAGACAATAGCCTGGCCTGTGTAGACCTTTCCTAGTCCTTCAAGGAAATACAAACATCCTACTCACCCATTGTAACAGCTTCACATTTACATCCCAAGCTCCCATCGCTACCTCAGCAGCAAAGATGTAACTATATAAATCACAGTTAGACTTCATGTTTTTCAGGTTTCGCAACATTAAATTAGTCTAGAAAAATGAATGTAGAAGTAATAGAGAGGAATTAACTTTTGGTTTGGCAGTCAGCGTTCATAGGAAAAGATACATCTCAATATGATGTTGAAATCAGCAAAGCTGTTTCATTTTCGCTTCCTGCAAGATGAGCTCAGTGGGGACTTCGCAGGCAGGTATTACACACAGAACTTCAATTCTACATATTTTAATGAAATTACACAGTTTAAACATCACAATGAGTGAGCAGTCAAATCAAACTGAGGAATTTGGAGCTTTCTCAATTACTCGCATATAAAGGGAATTTATCTGGGTAAAAATGTAAAATTGGACTAAGCAGCAACTGTGTTTGGAAAGAAAGAACACGCAGCTGATTTAAGCATTTTGAACCTATGTTGAACCTATAAAGGGACTGACACAACAGGTGAGCAATGTACATCTCACACGTTCACATTCTTTATGCACAGTTGCTGTTGAGCAACTTCTCAGCCTCCGATGAGCAGGACTGAATCAAATCTGTGTTGAACTTGTCAGCAGCAGATGATCACATCAGCAGCCCAGCTTTACAACCACAGTCCAGCTGAGAGTTTGTACATTCACCTAGTCTGCTATTTACGTGACAAATATGTGACCTAAGAACCATCCCAATGGCCCCTCTCTCATGAATCCTCAAAAACAGATGCTGTCTCTGACATCCTGACAACTGTTAAGAGCTGGTTAATATTTCATTAACTTCAGGTCAACAAGTTGCTTTACCACATTGGAAAACCCTCTTCTCTGCTCCTAAGCTGAGTCACTTACCAGCACATGCCTGGTTTACAAATTAGAAGAAGGAGATGCTGAAAAGAATGCTACAGTAGATTACTACTTTTCTCTATGCTGCAGAAAATAGTTCCAGGTTTTATTGAAATGTCAAGTATAGAATAGGGCAATTTTTCTTTAAAAGGCAAAACTTTTGCATGACGTTTTGTTCGTGCTTCTGCCATCTCTTCCAACCTTCTCACTCCGAGGTCAAGTTCACAACTTAGATCTGAGGCAGTATAAATTACATCTGTGTAAATAATGGTCACAGTTAACTCTCAGAAAGTCTCTTGTGGCATAATTTGCCTAATAAGATGCAAAAGAAGAGGGATCTAAATAGCTAAAACAATTCATAGAGAGACAAGAGAACATATAATTAACATTGCTGTACCCGCTGTTAATTGCACTAATTGCATTCCTTTCTGAACAAGTGACAAGTACCACATCCTATAGACATCCTCAGTGATATGCGGCTCCTGTTAAATTACCTCTGAACTTCAGCCCTTAAAAAAAAATAAATATCTCTCTAGTATTTAAATTGACTGTTTTATTTTGTTTCCTCATCAGCCTAGAGTTTTCTGAAGGAATGCTTACTACATTGCATGGAAGTGTGTACACAGCACTATTTACAGGACACTAAATGTCAAAAACTCGATGTAAAAAACCAGCCGTAAATCAGAACCCATAACATCAAAATTGTGAAAACAGACACAAAGCTGAACAAAACCAAAAGACACAGAAGCGTCTTTTGGAAAATGACAATATAAAATATAATTTTTACATCTCAAAGTTGTAAAATAACTTCTCAGTACAAAAGCACCTTGAAGCATTAACTTAGCTTCTTACGGATGAAAGAAAAAACTAAGTAAATACTGTCTGCATATGCACTTCAAATAGGCATGTCACTCAAAAGATAAAAATAAGCAAGTTATTTATAGCACATACTAATCACCATATTTAAATGGCAGATTACTTTATGGCATGAGACATAAGCCTATATTAATAGGGGTAAAAAATTTATAAGACTGTTTTTTTCTAAGATTGTAATATTTGCAGTAATCAATCTCAAGTGTCTCTTGTTCCCCTTTTATTCCAACATTCCCAAAACAAAAGCTGCACCATACTGAAGGCAAGATGTGGAAAGGCCAGTAAGAAAAAGAAAATCAACCACGCTGAACATTTAATGAGCTGAAAAAAAAACCCCAAACCAAACCTGTGTAAAAGATTCATCTGTGACAGAAAGAACAAGAGTGGGTGTTGGACATGCAAACACATATCAGGATTATTGTGAAAATAATCTTCAGTGAAGCACAATACTCACACACACTAAGATTAGGAAAGCTACTATTAAAACATACAGATGCATAACTGAAGGAACAGAGGGCTAAGATGTGGCAGAGAGTAGAGGGAAGTGCAGTGCAGTAACGGTGCATCTTCCCAGAGACTTCATATTGTTAACTATTTATACAGCAAAACTTTTCATGGCTGCCTTTCTTTCCTCTTTCTGCAAGGGTCCTAGGGCTGTTCTTAAACATTTAGAGCAATAAATATATTTAAGATTTATAGCCTGAAGTTCGGTCCTATTTATCTTACTCAGATGAGCAGCCCAACTAAGCTCAGGGGAGGTACAAGAAAAATGTTCTCCTTCACAATGACACGAGAAACAATAGCTGACTTCAACCGTAGGACAGGGTAGAATATACCACATAGAGGTAAAACTGTCAACTTCACATTTTTCTTAATACAACAAAAATCACTTAAAATAAGAGCATAGCTAACTTCTGGAACTAACCTGAGCATGATTCTCACTGAATGTTTTTCACGATGACATTCTCAATGGTTAGAGTCTCATTTAAAATATACCGTGGTGCAGGAAGTCAGATAATATCTCCCAGTTGAGTCCAGCAGGGTTACAAAGACACATTTCATATTCATAACTGTATTGAAATATTTTACTTTTCTTAAACTGCAAATATTTGAAGAAATGTAGATAAACATATTTTAAATTCACAGCACTTTCGCAAATATGAAGTAGCAGATGAACAAAATGTCAGAACATCCTCAGCTCCAAAAAGTGTCCCACCATTTTAGGTAGAGATTATCTACCAAATAAAACTCCAACATAATAATCACAGCCTCTTATGATCATACTCTCAACTGGTGATACATTCAGAATATCAGCTTGTAAATTGCTCCCATTTTTAAAGATAAAACAAGCTCTTGCAAGTCATACTAACCTTTTCAAAACACCAGTTAAGATTACTTCACAGGCTGAAGGAAGCTGAGGGAGGACAAGAGAGGAAAGGAGTCACAGTACGGATGCTGTACACGGTGTGTTCTCTGAGCGTTATACAACTTGAAAGGCCAGATGTGAGAGGAGATTTCTGGCTTGGTTCAAAACCATGTGCTTTTGTAGCAAATGTACAAGCTAATATCCTTACACATCAATCACAGCTCATCCTAAATCACCACCTATTCCACACAGACAAAAGGTATAACAAATTTAACAGAAAGAATTGACAGATTAAAAATTGCAGCTTCCCCAGTTGAATTCTATGAGTGGTTATCTAACAATAGCACCTTCCTGCTGTACCCTGTGTCACCTGGGGGATGCAAGTGGAAATCAGGGAAATTACAACAGTATCAAAGTAAGACAATAACCAGAACTCTTGTTTTAAACACTCAACAAAGGAAATGGTAAAAGATGGGAGCAATAATTCAGAATTCACTTAAAAGCACTGGAGTAAGAGCTGTTTTTTCAGCATAAGTTAATTTGAAGGAACCTAGTGCTACTCAAAACTTCACTGTTTGTAGAGTTTCCCAGTTTTACTCTCTCTAAATCTAGCTTGGTTCCTTCTGCTCTTTATCAAGACAGTTATCTGAGACCTGACTACAAACCAAAAGGTCTCTCCATACATCTAAGGCAATGAAGACGTAACCAGAGCTAATGTCCTATTTTCTCCCTTTGCAGATGAAGCTGCAGCTCAAATAAAATCACTTTCAAGGCTAAAAATGTTCATGGTGTGGAGGAGGAAACAGATGACATATTTCTTTCTAGAAATTACTACCAAACTACTGACCACATGGAAGAGTTTTCCTATTAAAGGACCTAACAGACATTATACAGAAGGAGCTAATTATAAACTCCTAACTATAAAATCTTCATCTCTAGACTGCCATCACTGCGCTCTTAAATTTAAACTATTTCAATTCAAGAGGATTTTGCTACTAGTATTTCTATTCAAAAGTTTACCCCACATTTTACAGACGTAAGCATCACTTCCATATTTGACACCCCTGTACAAGGGACTTCACACTGAGACTGATCACACAGAAGATGCAGCAGTACACAGTGCAGACCCATCAATCTCCACAGCTCTGCCATCTCATTTCAAGTTTCTAACTAATAAACACTATTTCAAAATTAATATCTAAAACATGTCTCCTGCTGAGGATTTATACCATGTAAAGAAAAGAAGTGCAATTCTTCTGATAACAGTCACCCCAAAGATCACACCACCAGTACGGTCATAGTAACGAGGCCCAGGGAGGAAAAACTACAGACTGTCAACTGAGAATCTGATCTTTTCTGTCAGAAGTCAAACCCATAATATTTGCAGTACTTGTTACTGAAAATGTGCTAAGCTATAGTAACTATCAGCACATAGATGAATACACACACCAGGCTTCACAGGAAGTAAGAGAATTCTCAAGCAAAATTGACTCGTGGCTTCTGGACAATAACCTTTATTTTAACACCTTGTTCCGTATAGTTTGTTGAAACACAAGTGTCAGCTAAGTGATTGTTCAAAAAACTGGCATTTCTTTCAACAGCATTATAGTTTCTATCAAATGAAAAATTTGGATTCAGTTCTTCCTTGAAACATATGTAGTCAAGAGATGGCAGAATCCTACAAAAAGCCAGCAACACTCATTTATCTTCCATCAGGAATGGAAATTCCCAGAAGGGGATACAGAATGGCATTCAGATAAAAACAGCAATCTATAAATACAGGTGATTTAAAGAAGGAAAAAAAAAAAAAAAAAGACTACTTAGTGTCACAGATGGATTTTTACAATGAGGTTTTACAAACTAAAACCAAAGTAAATGCTTTCTCACATACATTCCAACTCGAGCCAAAGTAACAAACAAGGAAAAAACCAAAACAAAACAAAATCAGAAAAGAAATTTGGTTTCAGTAATCAGTCCCCAAATATCTAGAAGCAGATGGGCATCTAGAGAGTGCAGAAGGTGCGATTCTCTCCTTTACACAGCTGCTAGTACTGCAGAAAAAAAAAATATTGTTTAGGGTTTCATACCTTATACATAAAGTGTCTCTAATGGCTCTGATTTTTACGCATAAAAAAATTGAAAATTTCATGCAGCTGCTTCTCAATTACGCATCTGGTTATTGTTTTGCAGCTGCAAAACTACCTTGAAGAACTATAAAATACAGTGTGACAAGTCTGGAATAAATAACAGCAGTCAACTTGTACCTTCCTTGTGAAATTTTGCAATTTTTATCACCTGTTAAAATTCCAGAATCGAGAGCTATAGCTTCTGCCACCTTCTTCTTTTATAAACAAAAATCCACTAATATATTTAACGCAACTGAAATTTGTAAATGACTGCTTTCTATGGCACACATCAAATATAAAATTCAGTACCCCATTTCTAGAGTATTTTTTACTTTGTGTTGTTACTTCCAAGTAGCTATTTTGGTAATTTGATCAGAAATCCAACAAAGAGAACAATAAGTCAGCACAACATTAGTGTCAAACATCTGAAATGAGATTTTGATTTGTTAGCCCCCTAGCCATTACTCGTATTACTATAAATCTATTGAATATGAAGACATTTGGTGACAAAGAATGGTTATAAAACATCCAACTATTGTAAGCAATCTCAAGCTTGCATTTACTGACTGACACTCAGCGTGTAATTTTCTAACAAAGGGAAGAGATAAGAAAAACAAGACAGATTTGGTTTTCGTAACAATGCATTTGAAATTAACTGTTTCTGTAATTCCTCACAAGACGGAGGGTCCTTCGAAGAATTTCCATATGCAAAATGTTAAAAAAGCAACCATTTTGTAATTTAGCTTGAAACGAAACGATTCGACTTGAAACAACACAATACCCAGTGGTAAACTTTGACAAAATCTTTTATTAATTTTGTCTCAAAAAGAATAAAACTCAAAATCACTGTTAGTGAAGCTGGAAGATTTTCTACCTGTTTTTCTGGCATGCAGGATGCAACACACGTGGTCATTACCAACAAATGTGTGTGCTGTTAGACAGCTGCCCTTTTTTCACACGGGTGCCAAGGGTTTAAGTGGAAATAAGTTGCTAAACTGAAGGGGGGGAATGAGGTGAGCAGTAAAGCTGAGTGAGAGACCCCTTGCAGCATTTACCAAGGATAATGCACTGCATAAAAACTGCTGCGCTTAAAATTTAGCCACTTCTCAGCAGCCTCTGTGAAAGAAAGTTTCTTAGCACAAACCACAGAGGAAGGAGGGAAGCAGGGGGGAGGGAGAACAAGCAGGGATTACAAGATTCAAAACCAACCAAACAAAACACGTACACAGAGGAAAAGGCAGAAGTATTTTAGGGCTCACATTCAGAGAGAAAGGTCCTGCTACACAGCAGTGTGACCAGGCATTGTGTACCAAATCCTCAAATGGAAACCCTAATTCCACCTTAATTGTGCCTTTGTGTGGTTTAGTTTCCAAGACAGATAAAGATAAAGCTCCTAAAAGCAATCTGAGAGCAAATGAAGGATGTCCATGAAAAGAGCCACTACTGAATAGGTTCTACACTCCAGCTTTGCACTAGGGCTGTATCACAGCCAATTCACCATGACTCTCCAACAAAACCCTCAGCAAACAAGGTCTCAATGAACACAACCCTTAAAAACCTTTCCTCTGATTTTCTGTGACTGATTTTTTCATCCAGAAGATAAGGCAAATAAATTAGATTAATGACATACTGATTATTAAGCCTCTCACAAAAAAAAAGTGGCTCTAAACTGTAACAAACAAGGTGTTGCCTTCATAACTTTTACTCCAGTTTGTTGTTTTCATCATTTCCAGACAAGAGTGAGATTTTAAAAACTGTTGCCAGAACTACTAAATTTAGATTTTTTTTTCCAATAAATCAAACCATTTCAAGGAGGAGAAATATAGAAAATATATTTTTTGAACTGTCAGCAATCATTATTTGTTTTCTGACCACACACAGAAACATTCATTTCTATGACCACAAGCAAACAGTGGTCTAAGCACAAAGCACTTCAGGAAGCAATAACAGAAAAAAAAAGCATGCATGCAAACATACTCTGTCTTTTACCAGTATAAACCAGCTAAATATTTGTTGTTAGTGGGGTAAGACATAACCGACTGTTTAGCACGAAAAAAGGAAGAGGCTTTTCTCAATCAGAACTCAGAAGGTTGAAGAAAGCACTGGAAAGAAAGAAAATGGATCCAGTGAGGAAAGGATTCTGAGAAAAAATAGGACAATAGAAGAAGGAACAAAGGAGATTTAAAACCACAGTGTGGCAATATTTGTGGAGCTTTGAAATGGATGTATTCAAGAGGTGCCTACAAAGGCTGGGAATAACAGATTATTAACAGGTATTTCCTATTATTGAATTTTAGGAAAATGCAGATTTCCTCTAGTCTTCATCACTCAGACAAGGCAAAATTCATTAACTGAAAACCGGATAGATGGAATAGAGAAATACTCATGCTTAATAATGCTGAGCATCATCCAAAGGCAGCTCATTCACCACTAGCTTTCTATTAAATTTAAAAGGTTGCTTTCTAAATACTTACCCATTTGAGAATAGAATCACATTAGTCAATAACTTATAGCATTATTTTGCCTGAAAGGATAGTTTCAGAAAGCCATAATTTAACTATAAGGAACTTTAGAAAATAAGAGGACTTATGGGAAAGCTGATCCTTAACAGTGAGCAGGTTCTCTGCATAGAGCTCCATGTAACACTATTGCAGCAATGTGTGATTTTTCAACATGTGCAGAGAAGCATAGTCCAAGGGGCCCTAAAAAATAACTATTTATAACCACTAAGCACATAGGGTTTTTTGAGAAACAAGTCTTTATACACAGGTGAAAAATGATTACTACACAGTGAACCAATACAATGGGAAGAAATATGGAAATCTCAGAAATGCTGAAGGAGGCAATTCCTCTCCTACCTATCCTGACGGGATAGAAGGGAATTGAATCATGTAAGCAAAGCACATGAAGACAGTAAAAAAAGTTCGGCTAAATAGCCAACAAACTCAAAAATTGAGGAGAAAATTAAGTTACTAAAATACAACTTTAACAACAGAGGGCTGCTCTATAGAGGATACTTATAGATGCTCTATACAGGATACTTGCAGAAAAGCTCTTCCTGATATAACAAAAAAGAACCAACTCACATTTCTAGTATCTTCAGAAACAGCAGATTCAAGGAACTTTTACACTTTCCCTAACATAAAAGCTTAGATTAAATGCAGACAGCGTTATCACCAACAATTTATTCATAATCTATTCAAAAAGGACATTACCAAGCTAATGATCATTTTTTGATCCCTTCTAAACATAAACCGCTTTCAGGTGTTTTTCCCAACTTGCATTGGAGACATGAACTTTCAGATAAGAGATCTAAACCAGCATCTAAAAATGCAACCTTCCATCTACATTAAACATAGCCAAGGCAAAAAACAACGCAGCAGGCTGAGACAAAAGGGGACTGGTGATCACGTGACTGAGAATTCTTTCAATATTAAAATTATTAAAAAAAGGTGAATAATTGGTGACAGGTAAATGACCCCATGGAAAGAGATGTCAATAAACCTCTTCTGTTTATAAAATACATGTTTACCTCTCCAGCCTGATATAAAAAAACCATTCCTTTAGTCCAAAGCTGAATTTTATGAGTTCCCTCATGCATAAGGCAATAGAAATTGGATATGCAGAGACTATATCTTTTATATAAATTTTTTTTAAAGAGTGAATAAAAGCCTTGCACTCAATTCAGCTGCATTTCTCTGTGATAGTGTGAACACTGCACCTGACTGATTCCTAAATGTAACGAAACACTCTAAGTGGCAACAGGCAACCACCTCTGTAAGTTCTCTACTGATTCAAAGAGCCAATTGACAGTACATAGTAACACCCTCCAGCATAATTATAATCCTTGCAGCTTTGTCCACCTACTAGTTTAAAATGATGGTTCCCTTAATAACTTCTCCATCAGCCAGACCATACAGAACAGTGCACGAGCTGAAGCAGACTTAAGAGCCACTACTGGAGAAAATGATGGCCCTGAAATGATGCACGGTGCATCTGTGCAATACAAGCAATGAAACTGTGCACACCCTGATAGTCACAGAATCATAGAATCATTTAGGTTGGAGAAGACCTTTAAGATCATCGAGTTCAATCATTAACCCAGCACTGCCAAGTCCACCACTAAACCGCACCCTTCAGTACCACATCTGTACATCTTTTAAATCCCTCCAGGGATGGTGACTCCACTACGTCCCTGTGCAGCCTGGTCCGGGGCTTGACAAACCCTTTGGTGAAGAAAATTTCACAACTTGAGGCTGTTTCCTCTTGTCCATCGCTTGTTGCTTGGGAGAACAGACTGACCCCCACCTCATTACAACCTCCTTTCAGGTAGTGGTATAGATCGAGGTGGTCCCACCCGAGCCTCCGTTTCTCCAGGCTGAACAACCCCAGTTCCCCCAGACCCTGCTTGTAAGACTTGTGCTTCAGACCCTTCACCAGCTTCGTTGCCCTTCTTTGGGAAAGCTCCAGCATCTCCATGTCCTTCTTGCAGTGTGGGTACGTGTATGCAGATATAAAATTATTTTGTTACATCAGTACTACAGGATCAGGAAAAGAAACAGCAAGAAAGTAATTACTTTCTCTGACTAAAGAAGCCTTTTTAATGTACCACTGCATCACACGAGAATCAGATCAGAAGACTTGTGAGTTAATGCAGGAACAGTCAGATGACCTTACGTTTCAGACAAACTCAGCTCGCAAATATTTCACTTTGTTCTGGTAAATAGCTGCACTAGAACTGTAAGAACTTGTTTACAGGTTGTGCTTCTTCAGATGGTAGATCAAACAAAATAGCATAACATTTTTATACTTCCTCTCCTGAACACCTACAAATTTTAATATGAAACACCAAACCATTTGTGACTGCATTTCCTGGTATTCTGTAACTATTGCCTTCTCTACAAGAGCTACACCTGAAAAATGCTTAGCATGTAAAAGGCAATGAATTCCTTCGGGCCTAATTCCACATTTCTTATTGTGTACAGCTTCTTTTGAAGTCAATATTAGTGATGTCATTTTAATTTTCTTCACATCTACCATTCTTATCTTAGAAGAAGGGAAAAAAAAAAAGAAACAAAAAACACCCAATCCTTTAATTCCATTAAAAAATTCCTTGCAGAATACCTTTTCTGCTGTTGGTAGGTTTTGAAAACCTTTGAGAAAATTAACATTCAGTGTATTCAGTGTACCTATTAATAAAAACAGAGAAAGCAGACAAGGAAATGAGCAAAGTATAACAAAACTGCTGGTACTGGATAAAGGCAAACCATTTCAAGAACAAATGCATTAACACCTTCCTGACAAGTGAAGACAGCAGCAAAAATTATCTAATTCCATTGCTTTCCACTGCATCAAGAGAAAACCCAACAGCAAAATTGGTGACCACAGGCAGTGCAGGAGTAAGATTGTGAATTAATTTGTGAATACCAGACTTTGTAAAGACTTCCATGTCAGGAACTTCTTCCCCTTTATCTGTACCCCCTTATCACACACACGCACCCATGTGTGTGATGTAATGCTTTAAGATTATCAAGGAAAATTATTGTTTCTCCTGTATTCATGATGACAAGGCTACAGAAAGAACCTTCTTTCACAAGAAAAATATTGAACCTGTGGCTTTCAAGATTTGATAACTATTTTCATCTTAAAAATATGTTGGCAAGCATCCTTTCTTGTTTGCAGAAGCGAAAGTTAAGGACAGCTGCAACATGGCATACAGTACCTAAAACACCAGATTTTTTGAGCAGGACTAAGCAGGAGAGAATGGCCTCTTCTGTCACCATCTTTTACTGCAGAATGCCTGTCTATCAAGAACATCCCAAAGCCACCTACGTTAGTTATTTTATTTTGGAATATTTTGTGCCTCCTGTAGGCTGACGTTTTTTGTTTTGCTCAGAACTTTGGACTTTTTCTGGTTGCATATTCAGAAAATGGCAGCCCGTATCAAATTGTGCAGAGAAAACCTGAGTGACAGAGATACTGTTAGTCAGAAGGATCATAAAGAAGAGAAATCTGATGAAATCTTGGAACAACCACCACCATGGTAGCAAAACTTGTTCTTGATCCTTAGTTTTCAAAGTGCATGTTAGAAGTACAATGACAGCAGGTTATTGGAATGATTATGAGGATGCTGTTAATTATTTAGTGGACCAGTGAAGTGTCAATCATTTCAACAAGAAATAGCTTCCACACTGTGAACCACAATTCTTTAATGCCCAGTAATACAGCATTCTGGATGGATAAAATGAAGAAAGGTACCACTGACTTAAGAGTTTTTGCAGTGTTAACAAGCCAACCTAGTTAAATGGTAGGAAGTTCATCAGGACCAAGTGCAAGTTCCTGCACTTTGGCCACAATAACCCCAGGCAGCACTACAGACTGGGGGAGGAGTGGCTGGAGAGTGGCCCAGTGGACAGAGACTTGGGAGGGCTGTTTGACAACCAGTTGAACATGAGCCAGCAGTGTGCTCGGGTGGCTGGAAGGCCAATGGCATCCTGGCTTGTATCAGGAATAGTGTCGCCAGCAGGACTAGGGATGGGATTCTCCCCCTGTACTCAGCACTGGTGAGGCCTCACCTCGAGTACTGGGCACGGTTCTGGGCCCCTCACTTCAAGAAGAATATTGAGGTGCTGGAGAGGGTCCAGGGGAGAGCAACGAGGCTGGGGAAGGGACTAAAAGGAAAGTCTTATGAGGAGAGGCTGAGAGAGCTTGGAGGAGACTCAGGGGCGACCTTGTCACTCTCTCCAACTACCTGAAGGGAGGGTGTAGTCAGGTGGGGGTCGGGCTCTTCCCCCAAGGCAACTAGTGACAGGATGAGAGGGCATGGCCTGAAGCTGTGCCAGGGGAGGTTTCAGTTGGATATCAGGAAGCAC
>WUAM01000159.1:3190524-3201069 GCA_024336885.1 Actenoides hombroni
ATGGGCTGCCCAGGGAGGTGGTGGAGTTACCATCCCTGGGTGTGTTTAAAGAAAGGCTGGATGTGGCACTTAGTGCCCTGGTCTAGCTGATGTGGTGGTGTTGGGTCATAGGCTGGACTTGATGATCTCGGAGGTCTTTCCCAGCCTCAGTAACTTTATTCTAACTATTCTCTATACTCTAAATATGTACAATCTACCTGATAAAGTTTCATTGGGAAATATTTTGGGGTTTAGATTTTACTTTTGACTTTTTTTTTTTTTATAGACCACTATTTTCTGTGATTGCAAAACAAAGATTATTCAAACTAAATCCGGCATCATAAAACAGAACAGGATCACTGCCTTTAATGGAGTTATTTATTTCTACACATAGTTATAGAGATTGAGAATAGTAATAGCTATTAGATACACCAATTCATTTATGAGGTCAATCATGAAGAGGAAAGTTGAAGTGTTGTAAGATTTGTGAAAAACCTGCCACAATTCCAGTTAACATTTCTTGATTTTTCTCAGACACCCAGACCTGAGGAAACCCTCCAATTTTATGAGCCTTGCTTTCTGCCAGCATTTCTCATTTTGCACTGCTAAATGACCGTAACAGTTACATTTAATGTTTTTGTTTCAAATATATTTTCCAATATACTGGTTGTCATAAGAAGGTTTTGATTACTGAAAAACATATCACTTTAATAAAGTTATACAGATTCAGGAAGCCATTATGCTAATGCTATTCAGCTACTTGAGGTCTGATTAGATCTTTGATATGAGTAAGTTGTGTTAATTTACTTTCCAGTGTGCAAAACTGAAATGCATTTAACTAAGTGGCTTGTGCATTATGTAAAGCATAAAACAAAAAGCCTTCCTGTTACTACACAATTAGCCTACAATAATGTCTAGCCTCTGGCATTTTGATGTGATATATTAACAAAAGCTAAGTGAAAAGAGGAAAACTATGCAAAATACTAAGAACTTTAAGAAGCAGAAAACTTCTTTCAGAGTTAGAATTGGGTAGCAACTATACTTTAACACATTTCCTTTTAAGAGAAATAGTATTACATAAATTAATTTCTGACCCACATTATCATCTTATGTTCAACACACTAAAATGAGAATATTGTCAGAGAACCAAAATGAAGTTCCAGAGCATAGTCTTCTCTCCCAGTCACTGTCAAGTCCTTCTATGATGGTAGATAACAACTTTTGGTTTTTTCCTCTCCATATGGACAAATATACATGTGAACAAATATTTACAAGAGAATTAAATACATATTTTTTTATTGTTTGGTTGTTTTTTTTTTTGGTTGGTTGTTTTTCTCCATACGTTTGAGGTTGCAAGGACCTTTGGAGATAATCTAGCTCAACCCACGAGCTCAAAGCAGGGTCAGGTAAAGCAGACCATATCCAGATAGGTTCGGACTGTCTTTTAAAATAGAAAGTCCACAGGCTTTTTCTTTCTTTGCTTTTTAAAAGAGCAAATTTTTGTTTCAAAAGAAGTTTTTACACAAGTCCATTTACTTAATTTCCTTAAATTATAGGAAGTATACAATAACAAATAATTATCCTCAGCAACCATTCATGGTGTCATTCCTAATTTTGAATTACTCAAAATTACATAAATAACTTTAATTAAAGACTTCATGTCACACGCTGCATACAAAACATTTTAGAAATAAAGTTCTAAATATTGCTGTTATAACCCGTTGTTCACATAGGAAATTAAGAGAATATTTATGGTCTGCATAATATATCAAACCTTTTCAATAAGCATCAATTTGAAGATTGTGTACAACTTATTAGAAAGCAATTTATTTTCCAGATTGCTTATCTGGTAGAGCAGATTCCTCCCATTATCAGTCAACTTACTTAGTCTCTGAGCAGCCTCCAGGGCATCATTTGCAGAATCAGCTACGAAGAATCTCTGAACTGTAACCCCATGGTCTGCCATTATTTTCTTGCTTTGGTACTCCTGCAGGTTCAGCCATCGTCTAGGGGTTAATCCAACAGCCTAGAAAAACAAGAGTAGAAAATAACATAACGCTCATTAAGAACAGTTCATGAGACAGCCAGCTGAGCTCTTCTGTCTTGTGGGTATCTCAAATGTGCAGTTAAGCAACACTGTTTCAGAGAAAAGGTAAAATACGTATTGATTTACCTAAGTGTCTTTTCTTAACATTTGTGCATCCAAAAATGCTCTGAAAGTTACAGGTACTTTTAAAAAAGCTACACAAGGCTCACTGGGTGATCTTGGCGAAACAAAATGTCTTGCATTTAATAACAACGCAGATTGGCAAACTTGGCTTGAACTCTAAAGTCTATTTATGCTTTCATGTTATCCTGTGCTATAAAAATATTAACAGGCTGTTACCTTAAAACAAGCACATAGTTTCTTATTGAATATTCTTATTTACACTGAATTTTATATAATTCTTCACTAAAAAATTATTTCTACAGATACTATGCATTTATTACAGTATATGTGAAGAAAATCAACTGACGTGGAATTAGCATAATCTTGTAGGAAACGATATATGAGTATATATATTTCCAGTGGTCTGTTATCTATGCTTAGCTGGTTGCACTTCTAGTAGATTTTGTTGAGGGCACTAGCACAACCTTGTCAGCCAGGCAAGTCCAACAACAGTTGGAGAAGAATTTACCTTCCATTCTCAACATGTCAGTTTAGATGCTTGCATGTGTGCACATATATATACATATATATATGCACACACACACATATATATATACACCTCACAGAGACAAAGATATGGCAACCCTGCACACAGCCACAAAGGCATCACATTTGCTTGTCTTGGCAGTAAACACTGAGTATAGACACTATAAAAGTCACAGGATGATTACTGAATGATTTTAAGAGAAGACACATTCTCCACACAGGATAAATTGTTACAGACAAAAGCAATAATTAAGGAGCTGTCACTGACTCCTGGCAATGGCAAAGGTGCAGCTGACTCCTGGCAATGGTGTAATCCCATTCTGTGCCAGCAAAAGATGCTCTTCCCACATGGAGAGACAAACTGTTGTCTTACTGGCAGACAGCCCACAATCAACTCTTGGTTCCTCCTGAAGTAAGGAGCACAGTAGGCAAGCTATTGCTATATATTTAGATATGTTAGACAAAGAGGATTATTTACTATACTAATACTTTGATCTCTAACAGCATGATAAAAAAAATATTATCCTAATGCAACTTTATACAGAAAACAGAAAATCTCCATGTTAGTCTTTCAATAATACATACTCTTTTCACAATACTACTTCTAAATGCTGTGTGGTATCAAAAGCAAAACTCCCGTCTGTTCCCATTTGCTTTGAAATCTAGCACAAAAGATTAATGCAAAAAGAAAGTACAAACCCCCTCTTTAACAGGATGTAACCACATGCTTTCTGTAAAAGTGACTCCCACAGAACTTAAACAGTTACAAACATCTCGGAATGACACATTTTATATTCTTTTAACCATAAGCTGGTTAACATATTTTAGAAGAATAAAATGACACAGTCAGTATGCTCTGTGGCTATCTCTAATTCTAAGCATCACACAGGCACCTCAGGATGTTTTATATTTCTCCATGTTACTCACACACACTCAACGTTATCAAATCTATGCAATGCCTTCAAATGTAGAGTCAAAATTTAAAGCCACTTTCATAAGCCAGAGAATTTCAACCAAAAGCTGATGCCACGAGCCCATAGTTTCTATCAAGCTACAGAGAGCTGGTAGCATGACTGGAGAAAATACCAGCTTTACCCCTGAAAATCATGAACTTTCCCTTTTTACTTGTTTCTCTACAGACTACCTCATAATAACAATAATAATTATTATTGTTAATAATAATAATTGTTATATACAATAGAGCCATTATTGTCATATACAATATAGAGCCATTCTGCTCTAGTTCAACGTCATAGCTGCTGTGTGCACTCCCAGCTTCAAGGCTCCAAGCTACAGCAGGAGAACCTCTACAAAGATGTTCTATTTCTCTTGAGCAAAAGGAATTTACCAATCTGACAATCAGGGTTCAGAAAAATAAGCTCACACCTTTAGACAAATTGGATTGACTTATACCAAAATAAACACACCATCGATTCTAATGTAAATCTGAAAGGAAGAAACCTTGATTTAAATAATCAATTATACTCAAATTCTGTATTTGCATTTTCCAGGAGAAAGGTTAATTCTCCTTAGCTGGAAGCTGATTTGAAACAAAGGATAAGTCTATGCCAAGTCTGACAGCATTTTTTTGCTCATCTGATATATATTTATAAATCTCACAGATAGAGTTCTTTATTTTGTTACGTAATGTTGTATTTACTCGAAGCCAAGGGACTTCGGAGACACATGTCAAGGTGATCTTGGATAGAATTAAATAAGTACAAATAAAACAATGTTAAAGTTGCTATATCAAATCAAAAGCTGATTTAAAATTTTAGTAAGGATTTCTCTTGCATATATGTTTACTTACAATTTATTTTTCTCTTACGCTTAAATGTGTTTATTTACAACTAATTGGTTTATAGAAAGATTTCTACAGCTCAGAAATCCAGCTGATAAAATTTTGGACACTGAGTTTATGATTTAAGAACAAGTCTGCAAAACATCCTTTGTTTATCATTTAGAACAACAGAGCAGTTGCACATGTATGTATTACCAAGCTGATCTAAATCAAATAAATAAGAAAGCAAATATTCAAACAGCCTTATTCTGGGGCAGACTTTTGTTGCTGTTGCTTGACAGGAGTCTCCTTCAACACAACCTGTTGTCAAATTTTTGGGTTGGGTGGGAATTATGCAGTTAAGGGGTTTGCAATGCAGCACAGTGTGTCACCTGACATCTCCACTGTTAGCTCCAACCAGCAAGGCTTGAGTAATAAAAGCTTCTAAGAACTCTCTTAAATAACACGGACTACAAAGAGTCACCACCTAATAACTGGCACGAATGATGACACTCAACACGTGACAGATAGGGAACAGAGATGACAGCAAGAAAAGCAGCCACAGCTCTGCTTGTTTTACAAAGAAAGGTCATCTCCAGTGCCCCCAGTCTGGTGTGGCTCACTGCAATGGTAACTCAGCTCCAGCCTTGTTAATGAATAAAGCAAGCCTAACAGCTCCAGTTGGCACCTCCAAGGAGCTCTCTTCCCAACCAGCCTCTTGGCACGTTACAACAGCTTTTGGTATATAGTTTTACAACTTGAAAATATAAGATCTGTCCATGAAATATTGGCACAGAAAATCAAAGCCTACAAACTTAGGGTTAGCAAGCACATACATTTTTTTTTTTCCCTGTCCTTTATTATATGATTCTAAGAGAGACCATATTACTGAGTGCCACCTGAAGACTTTCAACCAAGACTTTCCACAAAAGACAAAATCCTAGTTGTGAATGAACTGCTCAATAAAATGAATTAGTACAGTCTTTCACTGTATACAGCAGTACAATATATTTAAGAAATCAACTGTGACAAAGTCTGTATTAGAAGCTCTGAAGAACAAGGAACATGAAAAACTTGCTTTAAAGCATTTGCAGTATACACATCATATGTCTTGAGAGGAGCAGGCAAAATAAAGCAGTTACAAGAGATGAAATAAAGCAAAAGCTTTGAATCTGTAAAAACAGCTACCCTTTCATGACCATCTTGAAAAATCAAAACAGCTGCAAACATATGCATTTTATGATATGGCACGCAAAAAAAGTAACCATGAGATGTTAGAGTGAGCAAACAGATGATTCCCTGAACTAATTCCCAACTCAAAGATGTTTTGGTTGCAGTAAATATATATATGAGAATGATTTATAAGGGACAACAATAACAAGAATTAATTAGTACAAGAATCTTGTCAAATCCCTCCCAAATACATTTATACCAGGCACTCACAGGAATTTGAGATGGGCTTCAAATAGCCTAAGTTTCTTGGGCATTATAAATTTCAACTCATCCTACAGATAAATACACACCTGAGACTGCCCATAACAATGCTGCTACACAAAGGTACAGCCTTAAGACAGCCTAAACAAGACTCTGTCCAAAGTTTTGAAAGAAAACTATTTGCCATACCTAGTCTTCTACAGGCAGCTATAATCCATCCCTTCCCCTTGAAACTTATTAGGCAGACACTTTAACACAGCACAAAATACAACTGGAGCATCACACGTCTTCATATTTTTTATTTTCCCATTCTGCAGCTCTACTTGTGTCAACAACTTAATTGCTCTCAGCAGAATTAAGCAGTGGGTTCACCAATGTGGTCCTGTCTCTAATGAAAGACAGAATAATTAGGCTGTAAATTACCATCAGAAAAATTCATTTCAATCTGTAAGGGGGTGTGGGAGAAGCAAGCAAGAGAGAAACTAAAGTACAGGAAAGCAGAGGCTACCTTTTAAGAATTTCTGTATATTATTGATTCTCAACACCTTCTAGACCCAGCTTACTCCCTGCTTGAACACTTTTATCTCCTCTCCCCACATACTAGTGAGAAAACCATACTGGAAAGCACCACACGTCTCTTAGATCTTTCGATGCAGCTTTGTCTACAGTTGAAACACAGCATGTTCCATCAGTTTAAGATATATCTGTGTTTCATCCGAGTCTTTAGTGCAGGGTTGCACTGGAGTAGAAGGAGTACATTCTGTCACACGGGCCTGGGAAGAGGAGACTGGAAATAGCATGTGGACTTGAGTAAAACCTGACTCCCTGTGCGACTTCTCACGTTTCATCTTCATAAGATGAAAGGCAAGAACTAGAAAGTTTTCCACTGGTGGCATTTTTCCATCATCCTAAAGATACTTTTTCTAACAACAAAAAAAGTTTTTAAAAGATCTTACTCAACTTACACATTCTCATTACAGTAAATACACCTTAACCTTGAATATTAACTTCTGTCAAGCTCTGAACAACTCAAAAAAAGAGCTCTTTAAAAAAAAAAAAAAGAAAAAGAAATCTTTCTAAACCTTTTTATAAATGGCATTTTACTTGTTACCATATTTGCCACACTTGCTGTAACAAAGAAAAATGTTAAATCACTCCACTGAGGCTAAATGAAAATCCAGACAATAGGTTTTAAAAGAATAGAATAAAAAAAAAAAATCAAACTAAAGGGTTTAGACGTCTGAAAGCAATTCATCTTAAAAGGATAAAATAAATATAACGCATGCTTCTCCTGAAGACTTCCAACAGAACTTATATTACTACAAGGGAAAAAAAAAAAAAAGCTTTTACATGAGCTCTTTATGAGTTGTGTATTGACACACACATTGTAGATGGAGAGTAGCTCTTGAGATTCAGATATGCCAGATAAGTTGAAAGGTTTTTTTTTTTTTTAATTTGTTTTAAATTACAAATAAGCTTTAAAAATAAATCAGTTCATAAAACTAAGAAAACACCACTAGCAGCACATATCCCTGCCTTTATATCACTATTTAAAAGAATAAAGTTTTAAAGATAAATGAAAATAAGGTACTTATTAAGATTAAATTTCTAACATTAGTGCTTATCAGAGTGATTAATAGACTTAAACAGGACTTTATTACAACTGAAAACATTTCCTTAGAGCCTGACAACAGCCTCAAAAATCCCCCAACTCAAGTAAGGGGAACAAAAGGCCTCAGCTGAACAGTAATGTATATGGAGAGCAGCTGCATTACTCTTCCACTACTCAGTCTGCCAATTCTTGAGCTGTCACATGCATCAAAAAAAAAATTTGCATTATTTGAATAGTATGAGCTAAAGAGCAACAACATAGTTAAAGCGGAGTAGAATTACAATTCCATTTTATAGGAGAAATCTGCTTCAATATAAATAAAAAACCAAACCAAAACAAACAACCCAGGCAGATTTAGAAACCACCACAACGAGATGTCTTTGTCCTTACACGTGCTGCATTAAATACCCTGATGTGCAACATCTTTCAGGTGACCCAGGAGGTGTCTTTTGAGTGCTTGCTTTTTAAAAAAAGAAAGCACATGCACATGAAAGCAGGAGAAATTGTCTTAAGGTATTCACCAAGAAGTTTGCAAATTGCATGTTAATTACTTCAGCAAAACTCTGCTTGGAAATAAATGTTCCATATAACCACAGAAAACAAAAGAGCAGCATCTGTAAATGCAAGTTTCACCAAGCTAGGCTAGTGATTATTTCTCATCCGAACCTATATGTTCAATATTACCTCAGTACAATATTTTTTAACTCTTTGGCCTCCCTGGTAAAACCTCTGAGGTTCTAAGAGTGATGATCTCACAAACCACAGAAAGGTTTCAGTTGGAAGGGACCTTAAAGATCACCTAGTTCCAACGCCCCCTGCCATGGGCAGGGACACCTCCCACTAGAGCAGGCTGCTCAGAGCCCCATCCAACCTGGCCTTGAACACTTCCAGGGATGGGGCATCCACAGCCTCTCTGGGCAACCTGTTCCCATGTCTCACCACCCTCACAGTGAAGAATTTCTTCCTTACATCTAATCTACATCTACCCTTCTGCAGTTTAAAGCCTTTACCCCTCATCCTATTGCTACAAGCCCTTGTAAAAACTCCCTCCCAAGTTTCCTGTAGGCCCCCTTTAGGTACTGGAAGGCTGCTAGAAGGTGTCCCCAGAGCATTGCCTCATCACCACCACCACCAAAACTGCCACTGAGCAAATTTCTGGGATAATTGAACATCCCTTGACACAGCCGTATAACTTGAGCACCTCTACAGTTCACGTTACCCTAGATTAATGCATTTCATTGCATGACTGTTAAAGGAAGACACACTACTTTAGTGACATCCAAAACTCCCTTTTCATTCATAGTATGAATGGAAGGCAGTATTAACATCATGGCACAACGATGGAACTCTTAAAAGCACCTGACATCAAAGCTGCTCAAATCAATGCATACTACATTTTTCCCCTTCTGCTGCTCCAATGAAGTAATGTAGCTTTAACTATGCTCATAGAACCTGTGCCAGCATAAACCAGTTCTACCAATGCAAATTCTTTCTGCATGAATGCAAATTATACATCAAATGTATACAGTATGAGGTTTTATACATATGGACTATATTGTAACGGTTATACTGGAAAGAAGTCATTTGGGAAGAAAAACTGCTGTCTGGGGGGAGGTCTTTTAGATGGACCGTGTATCTGAAATATAAGATACAATAAACACAATTTTTATAAAAGCATCCACCCGAAAAAAACCCAAAAAATTAGAAAAAATATCTATTTGCTTACCCACCACATTCTACAGCAGTCCCGTTTATTCAATTTGTATGCTCTGACCCATGATACAATTCCAAGCACACATGAAAGAAAGTGGATACACGAAGATGACAGTAATGAAAGAGCACACCATTCATCAATACCAGGCATAAACCTTTATTATATTTATTGACACAGAGCCAGTGTAATTGACAAAGTTGTAGGAGAAGTTCCCATCCAAAAGGAACTATCAGAAATACAACTAAGTCCGTACCTTCATATAAACCACCACGGGCACAGGTACGTTTTATTAGGTCATATACTTGAAATATACCCCATCAGCCACTGCAAACAAACTAAAACACTTATTTCAGTTTGCTGGCAGTGCTGACGGAAAGAATAAGCATCCATAGAATTCATCTGACAAAAAAACCACCCAAAATTTTGAAAAACGGTGCAAACCAGAAGTTTATCACCAATATCTGTCATGAGAAGCAAGCACACAGAGATTACCACACTTTGTTCTGTATGAAAGCAAGTATTTCAAGCTCAGAAGAAACTGGAAAGATTCATGGCAGACTGATCAGCTATAAGGTCTGCCATGCTGAGTGAAAGCACACATCCCCTTCTCTCCAGAGAGGATTTAATGCCACGTACCCATGACCAATGCCTATGGGTGCATTATGAAAACCAGGACGGCCAATGGCCTTCCCAAGTAATGTCCCATTGGCTACCACAAATCAATAATTTTCATCTTCCAATGCAGGACCATGTTATTTAAAAGCCAGAGAGGAAACCATCTTCCATCAACATCCCAAACTGCTCAATTTAGGTTGGATACAATATGGCAGTGAGGTCCCTTTGGTACCAACAGGGACCAGCACCTTCATCTAACACCAAGCATTCTGATCAAAGTCTCAGTCTAGACTTATAAAGCATAAAACTGACTCTGTGAGCTAGATTAGGAAGAAGGCTTGAATATTTTCCTGATAGTTTCCACATTTTAGTTCACAGCAGTTAGAAATTGCTTATTTCTTTTAGTTTGTATCAAAACATTGCAGGCAATCTTGACCTTAAACATCAGCGTTTGATGTAAAATCTTCCACAATGACAGCTGAAGACCTTTTAAGAGTTAAGTTCCAGTATTTATTCCTACAAATGGGAATTAATTTTAAATGAATTAAAACAAAGGCAACAGACAAACTCTATTTAACAGTTATAGGCCTTTGAATTCCAAATGTATTACCTACTATATACCACACAAAATATCTTAAGTAATAAGAGGTAAGAGGCAGTATGTATCAGATGAAAAAAAAAAAAAAAAAAAAAAAAAAAATAAAATAAAATAATAA
>WUAM01000159.1:3208153-3248867 GCA_024336885.1 Actenoides hombroni
CCCTGCCCATGGCAGGGGGTTGGAACTAGATGATCTTTAAGGTCCCTTCCAACCCTGACAATTCTATGATTCTATGACAGCCTCCCAACTGCTTGGGCAGAGTTGTAGAGAAACCAGAAACTGCCACAGAATAACTGATGAAAGTATGTCTTCAATAGGAAGTCAAAAGTTATGAACATTTTTCCTTTGCAAGCCATTTCTTTATTAATATATCTCCACTATCCATCCCCATTGGAAGTTCACCCTGCTGCCATTCGCAGATCTCAAAGCAAGCCTAGGACACTCGGAGCAGCACCATCTCTTCATCGTCAAAGACTCTGACCTCAAAATGGATTTCCACATTTCTAATGCCACTGATCAATCATTCCAGGCAAACAAAAGTCCATTTCAAATTGTCCTTAAAACAAAGCAGTCTCTGATTTATTACTTCTTGGCAACTTCTTGTTCACTACCTAAGCTGAGCCACATCAAATGGCCGAGACTTGCAGACACGCTGAAGTTGGGGGTATAGTAAAAGCTAATCAGTGAGCAAAGGGAGCACGGGAGAGCAACCCTTCAGCAGAAGCCTGTTCTTTGAGTAGCTCTTTAAAAACACTGCTACCTGCCAGATGATAACATTCATCAGACACTAAGTGACAGAGGTCACCAGCAAAGCCAATGCCAACCCAAAATTGCTGCTTGTAAGAGACAGCAAAGCAATGGGCAGAATGTTCAGTTGCTGTCAGAAATCCATCTGTAGCTAGCCAGAGACACCCCAATCAACCTCCTGAACGAGGTGGGAAGTGCCAGCCCTGCAGGGTCAGAAACTCCCAAGTGCTCCTCCCAGCCCTGGGCTTCTCTGGGACAAACACGAGGCAAGACATCCCATCTCCACCTCAAATCTCTCACTGCTACAGGAACAATCTAAACCCACATCCTAGACAACAGGCTGCAATGGATGGGTTTGCAGAATCTCTCTCTGACCAGATTTTTAAAGGAATAAGATGTTATTACAGAGGGCAGGGACTTAAAAACTGTGTTTTGCTTTTTTATCATAAAATCTCATTTTATTTCACTATTAACAGATGCTACCAATGTGGTGTGGGATGAGACATCTCTGCAACAGTGCAAAAAAAAATTAAAAATATATATACTGAAAAATGACCAGACATTACAATCCATAATCCGTAGCAGGTCGCGAGACTGCAGAGAGCTCTAAACTCGTCACTCTCCCATCTGACAGACTGACACCTCTGCCATGTTTTTGTCATCTTCAATAGACTCTCTTGCAGCTAGAAGATTTTGAAAATGAACTGACCTAAATAACCTCTCCATTAGCACTATACAGAGAAGTTCTAACTGAGAAGACATGGAGAAAAATAAATAAAGAATAAAATCACAAACGGACAGGTTCTGGACCAGGGTTTTCCTGTCCTCAGTTGATGCCTGGCATAAAGATCCAGTTCCTTATCCACTGAACAGTCCACTCATCAAACCCATATCTCTCCAACTTAGAAAGGAGGAAGCTTCGTCCAATTCTTGATAACCAAGCTGTGTGTAGCAGAGGTACAGTAACAATGTCAGTAACGCGGGTCTGAGCACTGATCCTGATCCAGGGGTTCTCAGCTGGGTTACCACTTCTCCCTAGATGAAGCTTCACGCATTCTAGCTGCTCTCTCACACAACATCTCGCATCGTGTTTAAAGCAAGCTCTAAATATCAGTTCCTCTATTCCCCAAATTTAGACTATTTTAATCTGAGCCATTTAACTGAAAAACAAATCCAGACTGAAACTCTGCATGAAAGAATTCAATTACAGTCATCATTTCCAATGTGTTTTGTGTGGCAGGGTTGAAGAAGTTAGAAAATTGAGGAGTAAATAAATTTCTCACGCCGTCTTCAAACCTTCGGCCAGTAATATGTGGACAATAAAAAGTATTCAGTTGGTTTTAATAGACCTTTCATCTATAAGTATCATAAATATCTGTATCTTTTACCTATATCTATCACTGTTATCTCTAAATCACACATATAATTTTTCCCATAACTGGAATTTCCCAGACATTTTTATACCAATGTTTTGTATGAGTAACTTTTCTTTTTCTTTTTTGTTTTGCACAAAGCAGCAACTGCTTTCCTGGCTGGCACTAAATTAGCAGATGTCAAATTAAACTGTTCTCTTGCCCACAGATCCCTCAGAGGAAGCTCTCAGAAGAATGATGAAGTGTTCCACTAGTAATCTCTGTCTGGTTTTTAATTTGCAGCTTCATATTTTTTTGTCAAAAGTCTTGGACAAGCAGACAAACCTATCAAACGTGATCACAAAAATCTCTCTTAATTCTCTATTCCTGACAATGCCTACAAAACTTTTGCATCTCACAAAGAATTTGAGTGGACAAGAGTTAGACAGCAAAGGTAAAGTAACTACAGTAAAAGTGATTCTCTCTCCTCCTAACACAGAGTGAGACTATTGCTCACTGCTTATATTCCTCCGAGTCTATCTACTGCTGTAATACCTTGATGTTTTTCATCCTTCCCAGTTATTCGTCCCATGAGCTTGTTTCTTGCTCCAGAAGCATTCCAAATGCACACTGTGCAAATACTTGTTTAAAGATGCTGCTACTGATGTTCTCAAAATATCCGTCCATTTTCAGACAAATAAACCTCTTCCATTTACAGCTTAATCATGAAAAAACCAACAAAGCCAAAACAAAACACAACCCGTTTCCCTTCCAAACGAAATTCCTGCCCACTGAATACTGGAGGTCAGCATTTTGCCTGTTCCACCTTCCTGAAGGCAAACCACCAGAATTATTAACTTCAAATGCCTCGACACTTTATACAAAGAGTCACATCTTCACTCTACAAATGCAGAAAGCACACTGCAAAGTTGCAACATTTATAATGCCTCTTGTACAAGCTAATTTAGCTGATAAGGATGTGCACATAACCTTTGGTCCTTTGCTTGTGAACAACATGAATTTGTATCTTTTTCTTATGAAAACAGCAGAAAACTGAAATCCAAATCATTAATCATACAAAGATGCAAATGATAGAGGCAAATTTAAACTACTTTGCTCTCTAGGGCAAATCAATAAAGCACTACTGCACAAATTAAAGCCAAACAGGGTGGACTGAAATTGATCTGTCACTGAGTACTGGCAATGTGCAAGGTGAATGAACTCAAACAAATAGTAACGCACCACTCCCAAAATATTTTAAAAGTGCTTTTCTTAAATGAAACAGTCTGAGTGAAATAGCCCAACCCATACTCATGCCTAATGGGGACAGTGCCTAGAGCTTTATGACTTTGGATTCTAAGCTAATGCACCATCAGATCATCACAGAAATAAAACAAAATGAAATTCTATTTTGAGATACAGACTCTTGTAGTTTAGGAAACCTATCAGCAAGTAAAAAGAGACCAGGAAGAAAAAAAGCTGATGGGTAAGTCCCTTCAACAGAATGGCACTTTTTAAACAAAGAAAAAACAACAAAGAAAATTGTGAAACTCGAGAACTTTCAGTTACCGCGTGTAATCATCATAATATCAATTGCCAGCTATTAACTATGGATCATTGTTTAATTACCAGTTCAAAAGTTACTGCCATAATCAGTTGCACAAGTAGCATGATTTCTACGTCCCATGTTTTATTAAAATGCTACAGAGCAGGGAAGAGAGGGGTATACAGCTGACTCACAGCTGACTAGAAACTGGCTATCTCAGAGAGAGCATTAAGGAAGGAAATTTTCTGGAGGAAATCATTCGAGTACATGCTTAAAGCTGCAGTTTATAACCTCAAACATGCACAGAAAGATTGGACTGGCCAAGGTAATGATGAGATGAACTACTCGCTACAGGTGTGGTCAACAGCAGCAACAAAAAAAAAATGTTGGGTTTAAGTCATCCTGGAACTGTACCTGTGAGACAGTCCCCAAAACAGGGAGGGGAAGAATCATAGCACTAAGCACTAAGTGAATACATTTCCAATTTTTGCTGAAAATGAACCTGCCAAACAAGAGAAGGCAAAATTCAGCAGGGATATTATCTATTTCTAAAGAACAACCAAGCCACAAGTGTTTCTAAACACTCATCTCACTTTTCTGCATTCCCAACAGAATCTCAGTATCTCCACATACTCCTCACAGCATCCTTGTTGGCAACCGTCAGCCAGAAAGACCAAATGAATTGTTTTTCTTAAAAAGAAAACAAGCAAACACAATAACCACAAAAAAACCCCACACAAAACAAAATCACACCAAAGAAAACCAAACCACAACCAAAGGAGGATTACCACACGCACTGACAATATTGCAGAGAAAAACTGGAGGAAACAGATCACTCGGATACCTGTAAAGAAAACACAGACTTTGTCTATGGACACTTTAGTGCCTCAGGAGGCAGATCAGTGAAAAACCACTTGCTTTTATAGCAAAAACTTTAATGAATCCTAAATTTACGCAAGCAAGGTAAGGAGCCTCTCTGGGTAAACTGGTTGGGAGCTCAGTGAAGGGCAGGGAGGAAGAGTTTACTTATCCACAACCAGGTTTAAGACTACAGGTGTCCCAGCTAATTCTCAGCCTAATGTCATATTCATGAAGGCTGTCTCTTCTTATCTAATTAGCTCTATCCCTTGATTATACCTACATGAGGTACAAAGAATGGCAAATAAAGGCAGCAAAATGCACCTTTTCTACTTCAAGACAAAGCTGTGAAAATCTGTGCCAGAACCAGATTGCTCCCAAGGCAGAAGTTCCATCAGTATAAAACTAAGTGAAAAAATAATTTTAAAACCCCCACAGTCTAAGGTTATATTTATGTTTTCATTTCCTTCTTCCATCTAAAAAAAGGATTCAATAACCATGTGTTTAACAGAACTGCCAGGGAGAAGTGGGCCAAACATCTGCTCCACTTTGGCATTTCAGCTTTGTCTAGAGTTTGAAGAGGGTTTTCCAGTCATTTCGTTTAGGCACCTACAGAAAGAACTGTTTGTGGAAGTCTGTAGGCTCATGTATTTTCCTGTCTCTAAATGTAATGCCTTAAAAGTTACAGCAAAACTGTCACTCAGAAAAAGTCAAATAGGGTAACAGACCAAACCATCAAGGAACTTTCAAGAACTGAACACAAAGCCAAGAAAAAAAAAAAAGGCAGAATTTGTCCTTGAAGTAGCTGCTGACATCATGAATTCAGTTATTTTCAGTAATGTTTTCTGCTGCGTGGAAGATCACTACACTCACAGCTGATAGCTTTTTAACATAGATGGAACTTTCTCTGTTCAGCATTAATGAGGCTTTATAGGTGTCCAAGTCTAGGAATTGAAGGTATCTGCAGTAAGCAACCTTGTAGAGTTCTCTATTTTTAATATATATGGCATTCAGCAGATTTTAGAAAAGGAATGTTGTTTAATTCCACCTTTTTTTCTGCTCTCTTTATTTTTTTTTTCTTTCAAAAATATTTTCAACATGCATGAAATTTGGAAATGTCACGGCAGGACTGAGAACTGTTTGAAGGCTAGGACAGGGCTGCATAACACACCAGCCAATCTGCTCACCATATTGAGAAAACTGGAGGTACCTTAAGCTTTTTTTTTTTTTTTTTTTTTTTAATGATTCTGATTTAATTGTTCCTCATTTATATTCATCACTGAAATCCACTGCATCTGAAGCTATTTTGAAAACACAGCATTCTCCCAAAGGGCCCAATCCAACTCCTATTCAAATAAACAGCCTTCAATGGAACCTATTTGTTGCTAGCCAACAAGATTGAATTCTGCTGCAGAGTGGTCCCTGGAGCGTTTGTCACAGCTCTTTACAAATTTTGCTCCAGTATGAGAAGGTCTAAATACGCTTGTCCACATGTACTGCAGACAACTGAAAACTGCCTTTTATCTTCTTGAAACACTTGGTCAGATTTAAACTCCAAAAGCACAAAGAACTGAATCTATCAAGAATATAAGTAGTAAAAAGAGTAAAAAAATGTTTAACAGTTATGAAAAGGTAAAGAGCCAAAGGGAAAGCAGGAGGACGACAAAATATTTTCATGTGATAGGATCAAGCACCATTTATTCCACTCCTAAAACGAAGTTACACAGAGAAAATGTTTGTTTTTATAGTGCGTTGACAGTGTACAACCAAACTTCCCAAAAATCTTGTTTCAACACAGATATGAGCAACATCCACAGTTTCGAAATCAGCAATTCTGCAACAAAGCAGACAAACACCCCCCCCCCCCCAACATGAAGACATGAAAGTTGCATGGGGAGGTTTTTACATCTCACCAAAGTACCTACTCACGCAGGGTTATCAAAACAACAGAGTTTAAGATTGATATTTCTTGATTATACACTTACACCGTATGGAAGACTTACCTGTGAAAAGAACAATGCAACAGGCTTTGAGGAAGGGACAGGTTTTCCTGGTGAATAAATTAAGCAACTGTAACTTCTGGTCTGCTGCAAGTAGTGAATGATACAAAACCTCTTTCAATAGAAACACTCTCAGCTGCTTTATGCTACTTTTGTAGCACAGGAATCCAGACTCGGGTTGACGAACGTGTTTGAAGACAGTGGAAGATCAGGAGATTATTTAGATGGGAATTCTATCATGTAACATTGCAAAAATAAAGACCTTGCTACAGGAAATCATTTTACTTTGAAATTAAGAACTTTATTTGTCGTTATACATTATTGATGTGCTTCTTGAAAATAAGTCTACTTGGAAAGCACAGATCTTGGGAGATGCTCTCAATATCTGTCAGAGTTTGGAAACAAAGCAATAAAGTGTGATTTATAATACAAGTTCAATATCTCTATTTCATAAGTAACACACACACACACAAAAAAAGATTAAGAAAAGGTTTTTTTAAAAGTAGGCCTTAATATCACCAGAATACTCAAGAATCTAAGCTAATATCCAGTGATTTCAGTGGGGTAACACAGGATTACTCCACGCTTCGAGAGATGACAAAACAAAGCGTCAACTCCTAATTTCCACCTCTACCTCAAACCCCCACTGCAGTGTGCGCTGAAGACAAGGCTTGAAACCCAGCTCAACCAAAGCACCTTCTCCTCTTCACGCTGAGATGACTCTCTCCAGACAGCTCTCCATGCTCAAGCCCTACAAAAGCCCTCCAAGAACACCGTGGGGACACGCACAAAACCGAGGAGGTTACCCCCGAGTTCCTTATTGTAGCATTAGAGTCACATAAGTCACGATGGCAGGAACCCACCTTCCACCACATAACACGGACACACCGAACACTGCTGGGACTGACAGGATTGCTCATCAGCACAAACATGCTCTAAACAGGTATGCAGCCAGTCAAATGTACGTATATGTACACATAAACGTAAAGATACACGTATGCACTCCGTATGTGTACACATATGAAACAGACATCAATCAGCGGCACCGAAGTGCTAAATACTACACACGCCAGTAAAAAAAAAAATGGCAAGTTTCACACAAAAGGTTTCAGCTTTAAACCCCAGCTAGCTAACTTCCTCCGGGTCATAAAATAAACCTCCCAAAAGTAGATGGATACTGCAAGTTATGCTCAGCACCAACACTGGGCTTTATCCCACAGGCAGCCCCGAGCATCCCCAGCAGCAGCACCTGCAGAGCAGAACCAGCCAGAAACAGACTTGGTTAGCTCTGGAGGCTTTTGCTTCTGGGAAAACACTTCTGATCAGAAGCACGGATCAAAGGAGATTCCCGTGCAGCCGCTGATGGGATAAAGAGACAAAACGAAGGGACTGGTTGCCAAAGGCAGCAGAGCTAAAATGTACATATAGCATAGCCCTCAGCATGTCTGCTTTCGAGGTGAATAAAGAAGTCCCACTGCACCTGAAGAGAGAGCTCCTGAACGTGAGCCCTTCAAGAAGGCCCGTTTACTCTGTCCCATCACACCTCCGAGAGTCACGACCAGCGGGAAGCCAGAGCTGTGAGCAGCCTTTCCAGGTGAGCACAACTGGGCGCTCTCACTCCAGCCTGACCTCTGCCACCAGCACCGAGCCAACGTGATGCTGCCCCCCGAGACGTGTTCGGCTCAATGACGGTACTTCACGCACGGTGATACCTATTTCGGCAACTGAAATAATTCCAGTACTTTTAGCTTTAGGGGCAGGGAGGCGTTCAGAGCTGGCCCTTCGGGTCACGCTTTGGCCGGTTCAGCCCTGACCCGGCAGAGCGGGGCCGCAGCGCTGCTCCCCAGACCTTTGCCCCGACTCCGCAAAGCGCCGGCCACGACCGAGCGAGGGCTGCCGGCTCTCGCTGGTTCCACCGCTCAGAGACCGGCGCGGCTCCAAGCTGTCCGGCGGACAACGACAGCCGAGCGGCAGCCCGAGCTCCGCTGGGGCGGAAAGCGGGAGGTCTCCCTCCGGCTGCGAGGGAGGAGTAGCGGGGCCGCCAAACGCGGGGGGGAAGGCGGCGGCTGAAGGGACGGGGAGCGGCGCGGCTCCCGAGGAGAGAGAGGCTGCGCGGCCCGCCGCCCGGGGCCACCAGAAGAGCCGGCGGGATGCGGCGGCCGGGGCCGGGCTCACTCACCGGGAAGCCGTCCCGCAGGCGGGCGGATCTCAGAGCCAGGTCCCTCAGCACAACCCCCGCCTGCCCAGCCAGGGGAGCCGCCATCTTAGCCGCGCCGCGTGCCCTGCCGCCGGCCGCTGTCTCCGCCCTGCCCCGTTCCCCGGGCGGAAGCGCAGCGCGGCCCCGCGGCGCCCACCCCGCCGGAGGTGGGGAGAGGGGGCCGGGCGGGGCGCCTGGTGCGGCCCCCGCGGCGGGGATCGGGGACCGTGTTGCGGGCGCGGGGAGAAGGTCTGGGCGCAGGGTGTGAGGGAAGGGCGGGTTTGGGGGTAACCCCGCCGAGCAGGGGTGGGCGCGGGGCCGGAGCGGGTGGTTTGAGCCGAAGGGGAAAGGAGCGGTGTGTGTAAGATGACAGGCCTGAACTGCTGCAGGTGCTGCCCTGACTGGCTTACCTGCTGGCTTCTTTTTTTCATGACTAAAAGCACTTTTTTAAAAATTTTTTTAAAATAGGAAATAGCAATTTAACCCAAGCTAATAAGCCCTGCTGGGATCCAGCTGACTCTTCATAGGCGCTTTAATCCGAACTTCATAAACTGCTTCTGTTTGTTCCTCATCCGCAGGTAAAACTTGTTAGTTAACACCAAAACTGAGACACTGAACTCTGGCCCACCTTGGGGACGGTGCTTCAGACCAGAGCCCTGCTAGCTCATGACTCATTATGTGGATACAAAATCCACCATCAGAGTTCCCAGCCTGAGCTGTGGTCTCCGTGAAAGCGAGTCCTGGGAGCCAGATTTGTGAAAATACCTCCTGCCCTCAGTCAGGAATGAGTTAGGGGCTGGTCTGGACACAGGTGTAGTGTGTCTGCAATCTGAAGCAAGCTCGAGAGTCAAATGGCCTGGTCTTCACACATACAGTCTCTGAGTGAGCCCACTGTGCATTTCTGTGCCTGTTTCTGGTTAATGCACGCTCTGGATAATCAACCTATATGAGTAATGGAGTCTTGGCTTTAAAAAGTTCACACAAATTACCAATTAACAATGATGGTTGGAAAACATAATTTGTGAAAATTGAGAAGCGGATGAGATATTTTTGCAATTTTACAACAGTTCATATTAAATTCCCCTATACTGAAGCATGCACAGTTTAGCATTATATGCAGGCATTAGTGATGCTGAACATTATTTATTCAGTGGTTTATGATGAAATAGTTGGGTAAACAAAACAGTCAAATCCCCATCTTCTAGTCCAGGATGTGAGTGGCAGGAAAGGAGCATGCTTCTGTCAGTCCTTAGAACTTACACTCCTAAATGTGTTTTAAAAAAAATCGGGACTGAACAACTCCTTTATTGGAATTTAATCAGCAAATAAATTATACTTCTATTAGGAAAAAAACTCCTCTGCAATTTCATAGAAACTGAGGTGCTAGAAAAATCTGAAATTGAACAGTTTTGTCTTTGTCATGACAATTTAAGTAATGTAATACGTTTCAATAAAGAATGTGAAGATGCAGCTTTTTGATAGCATTGAGCAATAATGTATGTACTCGGTATTAACCTAGGTATTACTGTGTGCTTATTCTTTCAGAATATTATATACTGACTTTGGTATTATGATGGAGGAACTATAATTTCATTTTTAGTTTCATGACTGTGGTTCAGTAAGCACAGAGTTTCCTATTCATACAAACTGTTATGGCTGTCTGAGTTAGGTTTATATATACAGTAGGTATATAAGCTTTCAAATAATGTTTGTGGATTGTATGCAACACTATCACCTAATGCTATGAGGAGCGCTTTCACTGCATAATATAATTGGTGGAGAACCTTCTTTACTATATTTTTTATTGTTTAGATTTAGCAAATGGAAAAACACTGTGCAAACACAGTCTGGGTCAGTCACCAAGACGTGATTCCTTTCTATCTCTAGGGTAGAAGATAACTGACCTTTAAAGCATGAGGAGAAAAGGTGCAGAAATTCATTGTCTTCACATTGGGTTTCCTTCTAAACCGAAGAAAATTTAGATCAAAGAGGTCTCTGAAGCAGTTAGCAGAGCAAGCAGGAGACAGCTTTCTTGGAGTATGGGGCAGAAGGATATGTGAGAAGAGGTACGCATCATGAATTGTTAGGAAACTCCACTTGGGATGCAGGAGTTTGGGAACAGCTGAGATGTAGGGTGTAGTCCTAACACATCATCCTCACAAACAAGGAGGGAATGGGACTGAACAGCAAAACAAAAAAGGATAGAGGGAGAAACACTAATTTCAAAGGACGTTCATTCTAGGCTTCCAGATTGTCCTCTCTCTATCTATCATGGGTAGGCAGCATTTGAAGCGTTGTGCTGCGTTTATCATATCTTCCCCGCGGTATATGAAAAGCTAGATTATATCTAAGCTTTATAGCAGTGGTCTACTTTATGCAAAACAACCAGTAATATTTTTGCTATTAAGTGTAAAAAACCATTGCATAATGTATAACTCTTAAGAACTTCTCCTTAAGCCTAAATAGTTGATGGCATTCAAGTGAAAACATTTAAAACCCAAAAATGTTACCTTATAGCGGGTAAAGCATAATTTTAAGTGGTTTTGCATTTCCTCTTCATTGCAGCAGTACTTGTTAACAATGAAATAGTTTATTCATTTTCTCATCCACACAGATTACCTCCCAAACCATTATTCACTGAAGATGGATGTCACACCCAGCACATGGATGGTGTATCCAGCCGTTCAGAAAGGTTGTTTATCATTAACTTTTCATTTAACCATAAAACCATTTGACAAATACAAACTCATTATAGCTAGTAGAGCTGAATGGAGGGGTTTTTCTTAATAATTTTTCCTGAGTAACATAATCAGAGCTCATGCTGATATCTGTCAGGAATAAAATGACTATTGTAGCAATGAAGCAGGGAGCATTTATGTCTTCATGGATAGGATACTCTTCTAACTTAGACTGGAATAGAATTGGGTAAAATACGTCTTTTCTTATTCACGCCTTTAGTCTCCCAACATGAGTAGAGTACCTGCAAGTCAGGTGAGCCCTCACACTTTCACTTTTGCTCAGTGATGCTTGCTCTAGTCCAGTTTTGATGGGTTCTAGGCTCTGTTTCAGAAAACTGTAAGCAGTGGGCTGAAAGACATTTCATCATGTGCACATTACTTTGTAATTATTCTTCTGTCGACTGTAGAACTTGAGCTTCATATCCCCATAAATTTCCCAGGGAATGACTTAATCTGCTTGTGAAAGATACACCACACACAGCATCCCCAGGAATAATGCAAGAGGGTAATAAAACTACAACAAACTCAGTAAAATAGTCCCACCTTAAGTGACTTAAGAATGGGAATCAAGATCACAGACTGAGTCTCACAGTGTCGCTTTAGAGTATGGGTCCTGATGTGTAAGTTCCTCTCGGTCTATGATGCTGTCTCAGTCCTTCACTATTCCTCATTCTTTTTCTCTGTTCATGTCTGCTTGTCTCCAAATGTAAAACCAAAAAGAAAAACTTGTGGTAAGAGGTAAATAGAGAAGGGAGGAAGGGTAACAAAAGATTAAAATAACAATGTTCAAATCTAGAAAACAAAAGAAGGGTGAAAGTAAAGAATGAAAAAGAATGTATTAGAACTGTAAATTACCTCCTAGATCACTGAGTTCAGTCATTGCATACAACCACAAAATTTCCATTCATTAAAAAATTCCATGAATATAATGGCAGGGATCCTGGAAGCAAGCAGGCTGGGGTGATTTTTGTCTAGGTGGGATCAAATATTCTGATTGCACTGTCTTCAGCAAATATATGAGCTCAATCTACTGCTGCATCAGCAATCTATGTATGTAAATATCAGTCTGCCTTTTTCATTTTCAAATTGTAAGAGAATGAAGTGAAGCCTTAAAACACTCTTTGCATCTTCTGCTTGATGCTGTGAGAAGGCAGGGTGTGGCATTTTAATGCCGTGTGAAAACTTTGACATGTAGTTAAAGCTAAAACCAAAGAGATGTGACTAAAACAGAGAAGATTTTAAATAATAACATGTAGAAATAAAGAGAAATAGTAGTGAAGCGACCTACTTTAAAAGGATTTATAGCAAGAGAGGCAATACCAGGGGGAGCAATAATAACAGTAGTGCTCCACCTTTTTTGATATCTAACCATCTGAGTCTGTGTAAAAAAGAAACACTCAAGAATTATGAAATAAATTAATTGAAAACAGTAGAAGGAGTGCATCAATTTACAGGAGATGTACTGCTACCTTTTGCCAGTGGCCTGTGGGATAATAAAGCAGACAGGGGAGTTCAGGTTTCTCAGCAGAGGTAGAGTGTAGCCCTATAATACTCAGTTCCAACAATGTTGAGAACCCTGAAATTGTGGGTAGAAAGACAATTTTATTGAACTTCTGTCAGAGACAATATAGAACTGTGAACACAAAAAATGTAAAGATCTGAGCTGTGGGATACAGTGGAAGAAAACAACCTCTCTGAAGCTGGACCTCTTTGATAAGATGTGACTATATCCCTACAAAGACTTTGAAGCCTTTAAAAAGTATAGACAATCTAAATTCAGGAAAGAAAAGTCTAACAGTCTGAAGAAAAAAAAAAGGTAAAGAGTTACTTAGGGGAAAGGAATGGAGGTTAGAATAGCAACAATATACTGATGTTATGATAAGGTAGGCTCTGTCATCTGTGTGCTAAGCAATTCAGTGCAGCAAACAATTTGCAGGCAAACATTCTAAACCAAAACACTGATTTATTAAATATGAAGCATAATCTTGGCTAGATCAGTAATATTCTGTGTATGGTTTTTAAAAACATTTAACAGTAGGCCATTATATTTAAAAGTGTATTTAACAGCAAGGGAGCTAGGGTGTAAAGGAAAGTTCAGAGATTAAGATTTCTCTTATGAGGAAAGGCTGAAGGATCTGGGGCTGAGGGGAGACCTTATTGCCCTCTACAACTACCTGAAGGGAAGCAAGGTGGGAGTTGGTCTGTTCTCCCCGGTGACAAGCAATAGAACAAGAGGAAATGGCTTGATGTTGAACCAGGGGAGGTTCAGGCTGGATATTAGGAAGCCTTTCTTTCCAGAAAGGGTTGTCAAACATTAGAATGGCCTGCCCAGGGAGGTGATGGAGTCACTATCTCTGGAAGTGTTTAAGAGCCAGGTCGATGTGCTTAGGGACGTGGTTTTGATAGGACTAGGAATAAGGTTGGACTTGTTGATCTTGAAGGTCTCTTCCAGCTGAAGTTATTCTATGATTCTATGATTCTATAATAAGAGATTGCCCAGACTCAAATGTGGAACATCCATACCCAAGGGCACAGGTTTACTGATAGGAATCCCAATCCCTGAGTGCCATGCAGTAAAATTCTCTTAACTGTTTCACAGCAGGGTTGGAATACCCACGTGGAAGAATAAAGGCAAGATATCATTGCCTTAAGAGAAGTTATTTGGATGCTGACCGAACAAGCCTTGTTATGTAGAATGATTGTGTCCTGCATGGTATCTCCAAAAAGGTGAGTGTTTTCCAGGAATGAAACCTGGATACTGCTTGAGACTGTGGACAGGTGTAGCCAAAAAAAAGTACTGCTTGCCTTTAGCCAAGGGAGTCGGGATAAATCAGGAAAGCCATAGGTGTCCACATCACATCTAATCCATGTTTTAATTCACAGGTTGCAAAATACCTTATAGCATGTCATCCCAACCTGTTACAGGACTTGCAATTGTCTATTGTAATTAATTTTGAAACCTGTAGGGTGAAAGGGCTGCTAATATGTGAGGGGTAATTTTTTACTGATGAATTTTATGGATTGCAAAGGGAGGGAAATTGATTTTTCTGCCGAATTAAGTATTGATTCAAAAGTAGCTTGCTATGCTACCTACTTTGGGGTCATGGGCTACTATTTCAGTGGATTTTGTAGATTGCTTGCTGTGTTTTCCTATTTCCATAAAATCTTCTGGCATGGACACAAGTTTCACTTTGATTACAATTGGTTGGACACCAGCAAGTGGTTCAGTGATCATAGAAGTTCATGACAACCATAACCTTTCTGAACAGCCTAACAAAGCAGTGCAGCACTGTGTAAAAAATCCTGTTGCAAGCCCTGAATGCACCACTAAGAGAAAACTGAACTGCCTAAACAGAAAACAGGGTAACAACAGTTACTATGGTATTTGGTGTATATGCTCAGTGTTTTGTTCTCTATCCACATATTTGGACATTTACAAGTAGGTAACATAAAGGAGGATTTTTCACCTTAGTTGGTGACAAAAGCAGTTGCACCTAATGGAGCTGTCACAACTGTGGGTAGGCTGCATCACCAGTGGCTTAAACAGATGGCTTAATGAGATCTTGGAATAGCTTTTCTTCATAAAACACAACTCTTGTGCTTGTACCTCATACCACGCAGATATCTGGTATGTACTATACACTGTACAATGCTATATAGAGGACGTTATATCTGCTGGTATCAGACCCAGCACAGACTATTCTGGGTCACTGGGTGTCCTGCATCAATTTGCCATTCGATAATTTATTTTATTCTTTGTATTTTAGTCATTAAGCCATTTCATTTTTACTTCTTTCTGTGCTGTCATTCATTAGTGGGCAATGTCATCACCAAGCCCCTGAAGGGCTTACAGTGAGAGAATGTAAATGTCAGATGTGAATTCTCCCAAAGTGGCTGTATACAAAAAGGTTGAAGTTTGTACATTACATTCTTTTTTCCATTTTTGGTATGTTGTCTGGGCTGAGCTCTGAGACCAGTTGTGAGGAGAGGGAGAATATCTACAAATGCAACCACACAGATAAGGTTGTGGTGATTTATTTTTTTAATCTGGTCCCTTTGGAATAGAAACTACCAGTGAGTAGCAATTTTCCTTCACGTAGTACTGGCAAGGGATGCTTTCAGGGGTTTCTTTTGCTAGCTAATGTATCAATTACCACCTAATGTATCAACTGTTCAAAACCAAAAATGTAGCAAAACTGTAAGTTTCTGAAGTAGAAAAAACAGGCTGTAAATGTGAATTTATGTGAATGTTAATGTAAATGTGAATTTCTCCAAATTGCATGCAGGAACCTGAAGAGAACATAAAATATAATTGAAAAAGAATTGACCATACCCACCATGGACTGTAAATATTTTTGCGACCGTGTAGCCTAAATAGTTGACCAGAATTCCTACTACATTGCCCTACACAGAGAAGAGGAGAATTGTAAATAGACTGCATTAGTATGTGATGATTGAGTGGTGTTTGCAAATTTTATGGAAATTCAAAGAAAAAATGGGAAGCCTGGAGGAAAGCAAAGGCTGTATCCTCATGGAACAGGATCTATATGAACAGATTAGTAGGGAAGATAGAGACTCAGGTTGCTTTCTAAATAGATGTGTTTTAGTCAGTACAAGAAGCCATATAATTTACAGACTAAGGAACAACATCATTTTGCTAAAACTTTTCTTGGCCTTTAAGCAGAATAACTCCAAAATGTTTTGCTTATGAAGCTTGTTACAATCTGTAATAAAAAAATATATGTTCAACTGAATTTATAAACTCATGGATATGGACATACCAAACAATCACACCTTGAAATCTTGTATGTGTGAACACATATGCACTACAGGCTTTTCATGCTTCAGGAAATAATAATCAAAAGCTTTTTCCCTACTAGAAGAGCTAGGAGGCATCAAAAATAACTTCCCCGTGGCCTATCTTTTTAATAGCTGCTACAAAAGTATGTAGAAATTACCATATTTTTAATTAATATGCATTTGTTAAACAGATCAAAATGGGAATGCTTTAGCCATGAGCTTGGCTGTAGCAGTGCATAAAAAATTCCTCTTTTGCATTCTGCGTCAAAAAGGAAATCGGAATAAAATTTCTCCAAGCAACTGATAGTTCTAGAATCCATCTGATTTAGTAAGGTAGCATTTGCAAGCTTAGCTGTTACATTTAACACTCTCAGGTATAGCTTCTGCTATGTATATTGTTTGTCCTTAATAAATGTGTTTTGATGGTTTTATTTCTCTAGGAAACTTGGGAGTGTTTAGTGCACACAATCAAAATTCAAGGTATTTTTGTACTATTAGACTCTGCTTCAGAAAATGTTGAAATTTGTCTGAAGTAGAAAACCAGTGAAGATCATTTAATTAAAAACAACTGCCATAGGAGGTGTGTCGTTTGTTTTGAGAGTCATTTAGACTCAAAATGGGTACTGTAATAAAAATTCAGGGAACAACAGAAAACCTGCATGGACAGCTCATTTAAAGGCTGCGATGATTTTATGTTTTAAATTAAGGTAGTATACATCTAAAGTGTAGTATTCTGAGAAAATCATTCTTTTATTCACTTCAGATTTGGCTTCTTTAGACTTTTAATGTATTTTTAATGAGTGTTGAGCTATGTACTGAAATGAATGAGTAGGCTACATGTGGCTTGATGGAATTTAGACTAGGATTCCCAACAAATAATAGAGTTTGAAGGGATAAATGCCAAGAGGAAAATTTCTTATCTCTGCTGGTTCCTGGGAACACAGTTATTACAGTGTCTCTGGCCCATGGTTCTGTTCTATATAAAATACTGAACTTACTAATAATTGTCAACCTGTAGATATTAATGCAAATGCATATTGTAGAAGTACCCAAATCATTAAGTATTATTTATAATTGAAAGAATTTAAAGTCATTTTAATATTCCCAATGAAAACTCTCCCAAATTCGAATGGAATTTTTATGTATTTAAGAGTTTATGAGTGTTTCCTTCAATAACTGTGTATAATATTGCCAGCCAGGAAAGGAAAAGGATACTGTATGACTCCTATGACAAATGCAACTGCCTGCCATGTTTCAACTGAAAACACAACTATTACCACTCTATAAAACTGAAAATTATTACACTTAATTCATTACTTCCGAACAACAAATAACTGAGGAATTTGCAAACTACATCTGTGTTCTGTGAAGAAGAAAAGAATTTGATAGGCAGCAATTGCTATGAATTAATCACTCGGCTTTAATGCTAAGCAAGATGTTGTGATACAGCACGTAAGCGTGAGCTCTAGTCAACACACAGGCGATGAACAGGCTTCAGAAGGGATTTGTCTCTTGTCCAGAGTTCCTGGAGAACAGCCATCAAGTCTTTTTAACCCTCACCTCTCAATGGAAGGAGCAGTTAGGTTCATGCTGTCTTCTATCAGAAGCACAGACTTAAGTGGTGGCACCAGTATATCCTCTCATTCTTTCTGGGCCAGTGTGAGTAACAAATCAAAGATTTCTGGCACCATATAAAGCACAGAAGATATGTGCATGTATGTGTGTAGGTACACATATATATATATATATATAATAGAGACCTTTACTAATGGAAGATTTATGTTAAATATACGCTAAAATATTATATCTATCTTCCTTCTACTATTTTTTGTGACACTAGGAAATATGCAATATTTTCCTTTCTAATTCCTCCAGTTTCTTCGTGCTCATTCAAAATTGTGAGGAAGTTTCAGTACACCTAATATTCCAGAGGTTGCTAGCAAGCAAGCCAGCTCAGCTGCATACAGCACAGGTCAAATTGTATTAAACTGTTAATGTAGCCCAGTCCCAACCCATTGTGTCTGTGCTGCCAGACTGAACAGGCCTGTCTTAATAGCCCAAGAGGCTGAAAGAGTGACAATCAGCTCCATAAAACTCCACCCAAATGAGAAAATCAGCCCTCGATGAATGGTGAGTACAGACCATCAGCAACCATTTTGCTTGATGGGCAGATGGAGAAATGTGTTTTTGAAGGGCAGCTGTTAAGTTTTTGAAAGGCAACTATCAGAGGTCACTTTAGCCATAGTTGATTATCTCTTAGGCTTTAGCTGAGACTAAAAAAGTCTCATATATACAGCTGTGGTCTGCAGAATGAAAGGTGTTTATCATAGACAAAAGTTAAAGAAAAGAGACCAAGTCAAAGTCCACAAAAAGTAAAGTCCTTCCTTTTAGGGCAGCATGCCAGGGATTGTTTCACGTTGCGTGACACTCTTGCTCCCTCATCTCTGTGAAACCCAACCAGAGTCCATGTTTGTTATGCAATTTCTGCTCTTTTTTTTTGTGAAGAATACTGGATTTGTATGTCTGAAATGCTCAGTCCATCCCCAGGAAGAAAAGATAATCAACAATTTGAAAAATAAATAAATAAAAAGAGACAGCAAGAGCAAACAGGAACTGTCCCCCTCATCAAAAAGGCATTAGCAGCACCACCTTATATTTGCGATGTATTTTGGAGGCACCAAACAAAGATGAAGCAAAAGCTCACAGAGAGATTTCATGTTATTTTGTCTCATTTCTTTTTCTCTCAGTTAATGAGTACAGTAGTCACATATGACAACTCTCCTTTAAAGTCAAGGTTGCCATCCAAATTTCATCCAGCTCATCTGTAAGTTAATGCTCATGGTGTCTCAAGGCAAGTGGTCTGCAGTATTGCCAAGACTTCTGCTCAGGTACCACAGTGGTGCCTAATCAACTACCCAATAATAGAATCAGAGAATCGTTTAGGTTGGAAAAGACCTTTAAGATCATCCAGTCTGATTTCCCTCATTTGTTGAATAAACTGGAATTTTCATCGGGGAGCTGTTGCTTTTCATTTATAAAGAAAAACATCAGCTATTATGGTAATAATACAGAAAGCCTCATTAATTACAGCACACAATAAAGAATAAAGTGAGTGTAAAGAAGCCAAGCAGATGGTGCATTATAAACAGACTTTTTATACAGTAACCTTCATAGTAGGTAGTGCTGTAGTAAGAGTGCAACTTAACTTCTATTAGAACATTTTTATTTCTATGTTTAGAACATAAATGCTTTTCCAGATATGTTCTTTGCTGAAAGTTTATTTATTCTGGAAAGCCTGAGAAAAACAGAATGCAACACAATTGCTTTCTAATTACAGAGATTATAGGGTAGGTGAGAAGGTGATATGCTGTAGTTTTTTTACTGTTTTCCTTCTGCAGTTTTGAAACATACTGTAAAGAAAAATATGCTAAAAGAAAAAGCCCAACAAACATTTTAGGGAGAAATTTGGTGGTTAGCAGAGACAAAAACAGGGGCAGATGTAGTTCTCTATTTTGGGAGCGTGGAGTTGGGAGAGAGGAGTCCTAGAGAGCACTACATAAAAGCAGGAGCCTTTGAGGTAACATTTTCCCCAAAGGAAGGGAATAGGAGGGTGACAAAATATTGCTGTTTGTTAGCATCACAAACCCAGTAAAGATTCTTGATCCATATCCAGCCTTCCTGTATGTCTGCAAAATTAAAATGTAAAATGCGTTTCCCTTGTAAGCATCCAGAAAATACCTGTAATGCAAACCTATAAAATATTTGATTAGAGAAATGATACCCATACAGTTGTACACAACCATAAACCAAGCAAGTCTGTGTGGTTTAAGAACTCAATTCTTACATAATAACTTACTAGCAGGATTTATTTTACTGAATCAAATGAATGCTAAGAAAAAGCTGCTCTCTGCTTCAGTGAGGTAATGTAAGACTATTGCTCATATTTGCTGGGTAACTTAACTGACCAGCCCCAGGAATGACAGATGCTCAGATAAGACACTTTGCATCCACACCTACAGTCTTCGTAGGCTGTCTGAACTCATCCTGTGTGCAAATCCCATCTGCCTTTGCAGACACTGCAGTGGGAGCAACCTCTAACCTTCTTTTTTTGTCCAGTATGCTATGACTTCAGCAGGCTAACACAGAGGATAACTGAAGGACTAGTTTCTGCTGATAGCTGAGGAGGATCTGTGAAAGAAGGAGTTCTTGGTTATTGGGCAGCTTTGATCCAATTAGCCTGATAGCTCCAACGCTGTATTTGGGAGCTTTTGTCCTAAGCTGTATTAAGAACATGGACTTTTTGCTTAGAAACAGTGAGTTTAAAGTAGTTTCTGTTCAATCTTCTAATATTGTTCAACCAATTAGGCTTTATTAGATCGCTCTTGAAATAATGTGTGTAAGTGTAGCTACTCACAGTGTACACTCCTGGTTCTTTCAGCTGTGACCTTTCTACTGCCTTAGTGACAAACATATTACACTTTAACTTTATTGTTAATGAAAATCTAAGATTCATGGCAATACACTGACATTCCATTACTTTTTTTTTCTTCCTGATGTAATTGGCAATTAATTCCAGTTTATTTTTAGTCTGGACATTCAATGGAAAGAGAACAACAATCAAATAGTCTATATTAAAAAAAAAACAACAGAAAAAAGGAACATATTAAGAAAATAGTTCTGTGCTCAGGCAAATGTGACTTCAGTTCTGAACTGTACTATCAGGTAGAATTGGAGAAATTAATTTTTTTCAAACTTCTGGGCTGGTACATCTTTTCAAAGTGGGCAGTAGGAAGCTTGGATTCCTTATACTCCAGCCCATTTCTTATCTTAAGCTTTTTTTGTTTGTTATCTCTGAAATTGCAGTTCCCCTGTATAAATATCAAGTGTATGGTAGTATGTATAGAGTATATTCAGAGTCATGTTGGGTTTGTGGCCATTTTTCTGAGGTCTGGGGTGATTCACTGAGAATCAGAACTGTGTGTAAATATAATGTTTAGAAGTTCTCATAACTGTACCTCAGTCTTGCATGGGGTAGTAAATGAAGCTGAGTTCGTATGAATATGTAAGTACATTTATTCCTAACTGATCTGATGTGTTGAGTGTGCTGAAAAATGGAAGGGAGACATCAGCATGACAGAAGATGATGGTGTAGCATCATTTAGGTACAGTGATACAGGATTAGAGCTGACAAAGGGTGGAAAGTTGGTGGGGGGGAACAGTAAATAGCTTCCTTGAAACGAAGCAGCCCTTTTTGTGAGTATTTGTGGATTTGTCTATTCCCTTTATTGACAGTAAACGATTAAAAGCTTGCAGCTGATGGGTAAAAGACAAAATCATTTGTTCATCAAATGGTCAAACCAAATTACAGAGTGTATGTAAGGATGCTATGTGTGTCTTTTTTCATAGGAGCAACAGAAATGCTTTAAATACCAGCATTTTGTAGGAGCAATGCTAAGCAGTTGGTGCAAATAAGTGCTGAAATCTAATTCATCTTCATTTGCTAGTTTCAGAATCAGATAAAGCTCTTCAGAAAGAATTAATACTTCTTGGTGAACTCAGAGAAAATGGTTTAGGATTCATTTGAGTTTATGGGTTGTATTTTGAGCAGTTTCTGCAAGTTTTAAGAAAAAATCATAGTATCTGCGCCTCGTCCTTGGTGTTAGTAACAATATTTGGAGGAATACTTTAATCTTTGTATCATTATGGGAAGTTTTCTTAACATAGTACTCATGAATAGTCTCATTAAAATCAAAAAGCATGACTATATGGCTATGCAGACACCAAGTTTGACCCAGAAGAAATCTGCTAGAGCTTGTGTGACATCCTCCAGGGATTTCACTATTGCTATTGATTTTACATGAATGCACTCAGATGGTACAGTGATGGACTGCAGTATGAAGCCCTAAGAGAGATGGAGAGACATGATTAAGTGTTTATTGGCCAGCAGTCAGTACCTTTTCCTTATCCTCTCAGGTCCCAATCCACATATGATATGCTGTTACCACTTTTAGCTCCGGGGCTGGTCATTAAACTCAAGCAGAAATAGCTGATATATTTAGGTCCAGAGGTCTCCAGTTCATTGCTTGTTTATCTCCATGCTGCAGTCCAACATTGTTACAATATTGAGACCTAAATAAACGGCAGAGGTTTCGTGACTATTTGATTTGTTAAACCCTGTTTATTCAAATATCATTAATCTCTAAAGTTTTCAGCTATTTTTTTGTTGTTGTTCCTTGGAGAATTTACAGTTTCCCTTGAGATAGTGGCCTGTTCTTACTCTTTTCCAAAAGAAATATAGAAATCATATTTTATCCCAAAAGTGTTTTATCCTCCCTTCATGTTCTGTTTAATGTTTTGTAGTTGAATAGTGTGAACTTTTCTAGACACATTTCTGGGATTTATGCATTAATATCAGACTCCAGATAGAGAGGCTTTTTATCAGATAAGCGAACCTGTGAGGAAGTCCTGAATGTTAACACTGGGGATGGAGACTGGTACAGTACTCTTTCTTTGAGCAAATCTGATTGCATTTGAATGACACAGAAGATAGAGTACTTTTATTTTATGCACTCATTCTATTACTCCCACAATAAACTGTTTAAGCTCAGTAAAAATTTTCTGGGATGTGAAAAAATTCGATAGCAAGGTGTACTAAGAAGCAATGAACATATTTTGTAGTTTACTCCTGCTTGATATTTAGATGGCCAACTTTCTGAAGAGAGTGCTTTCGGATCCTGCAGATCAATATTCTGCTAGATTCTGATTTTAGTGTAGTTGATGGTATTGCCATCAGTGCCTTGCTATACAGTAAGAAATCTTCCTGGAATCAAGTGTATGATTCCACTTCTTGTGGACTCCAGTTCTTGTGGAAATTCCAGCTGTTGACATCAGTTGATAGGGCATTGCTGGTACTTATCTCACTAGGTCTGATTTTATGATCTAGGATTAAGATTTGAATCTCACATAGGTGTTTTTTTTTTTTTCCCTGGAGGAGGAAAAGGTATAGAGTTTCATGTCAGAAGCAACAAGCTAAATCTACCTTGGCTAGAATAAATAGCTATAGATAGTACATGTGAAGCCCACAAAAATATGAAGTACAATCCTTTCCACCTTTTTTGCACCTTTTTAGGTACGTATAGCATACAAGTAATATAGAACATATCTCTTATTTGATTGGAGCTAAGTAGATAACATTTGGTGAACACTAAATTAACTCAATATTTAATTGGTATTTTCTGCTCAGGAGATGCCTGTGAGCTTCCATCATTTCCTTCCTCATAGTTGCTATTGAAGGTTGGTTTTTTTGGCATTTTTAGATTCAATTAATTTATGAGGAATACTCAGAATCTTAGACAGTGTCCCTACTCAAGCAAAGTCATATGAAGTTGTCTCAGGCCAACAGTCTTTTGGGCACTCATGATAATATTCTTCCTAAAATCTGCTTCCCACAGTTCTGTGCCCAGGATGCATTTTACACACTAAAACGCTATAGAAATGGTCAGGTACAAATGCCTCAGAAAAGTTAGTTAAAACAATGACTGAATATTCAAAGCAACCCTCTTTTGCATAATGTACCTTTTTATAATATACATTTATTATCTCTTTAGTTGCTGACATTCACTAGTGACAAGTGAATAGTTCTAGGACAAAAAGCCTTGAAAAATATTGGTGTGTTTTTCTGTCACCTGAAAGTACAGAGCTACAAAGTCCTTTCCCAGACAGCCTGGCTTGTTGTCTATTGTCACCTGCTTCCATTTATCTAACAAATGCTGCCAGTTACTTAGGCTTGTCACAGACTCTGCTTCAGTTTCCTTTCACCTTATGATGTGACTTACAGCTCCATCACAGAACTGTTTAATAGATTGCTCAGCATCATTTCTCACTTCCTTGTCCACACAGTGTGGGGGAAATGTTTCTGATCCATTTTCCTTGCAAGGAACTCTGTAGCAAAGATGTATCTTATTGTCATGAAGAAGTACTTTTTTCAGCCTTCCTGTTCTGAGTTGGGTGTCTCTTCTGCTCAGATGTACCCCAGCCTCTTTATTTTCAGCTGCTTTCTGCCTGACCTGAGCACATACACTGATTTCTTTAGTGATATTCCACCTGTACAGATGTGAATGCTGGATATCTTTTTTTTTCATCTTATGGAGCTCTGTTTTGATTTTTTTTTTTTTTTTCAGGTTCCTTCTTCCACATTCTGGACTTCATGGTCAAATACCTTGAAAATTCATTTTCTCAAGCCTAGCCTGAGATTTCTTAGGAAATACTGCATTGTGTATGTAATTACACCTTCTTCCTCAAAATCACACAATAATTTGTACTCCATTAGAATATATTTCTATAGGAAATCATGGTTGCTTGACCAGCTCAGTTATACTATGTGTTCCAGAAGAATTTGCTATCATAAGACTGCATAGTAAAGCATTAAAAAAAAAAAGCTGTACAACTCAAGGATAGTTGGAAACTTTATATAAATTAAAGTAATTTTGAAACAGTGCATAGCATCAAGTAAAATGTACCCTTAGCTGTATTGGTTTCTTCTACCCCTGCAACAAAAACTATGGCAAATACTGTATTAAACTATCCTAATGCTTCAGCCACTTGAACTTTCTGTAGAATATTTATTGTAAGCACCCTGTATTCTGCTTCAAGGTAGCTGGTTTATGACAAACTGGTTTATATCTTTTCTGTAAAAAGACATTCAAGATTTATAATTACTTGTTTTACTGAAATCATTGAAATTTTACTACATCAAAATAGTTCCTAAGCGTTCAATAGCAGACAGAGGAAACAGTGGCATTCTACTAAAGGTGCCAGTGACTTTACACTTTCATGTATACTTTCAAAGAAGAGACTTAAAAGGAGCTGGAGAGCTCCTACAGGATGTGATATATAGACAATTGTACTATTATTGTCCCAGGAGGTTGAGAGGATTGAATTTGATTTGTTAGAAGGTGTTTGATTGTGATTCTGACTGTGATTCTTAGTAGTGGTGTTATGGTCTAGTGGTCTAGATCCCCAGGAGCTCTGCCTCTGCCTGCTTTGTCTCAGTCAGTAGCACATGAAGAGCCCAAGTACACATCTTGTGAAGCTCCAGAAGAAGAAACGCTGTGATCTCCTTAACTGTGGGAAAAAAAAAAAAAAGTCAGATTAAAGTTCACAACTTTTCCAGAAATGGTGTATGAATTATTTTTCATTATATAATTACTGCAGAGTCCCTAAGAATTTAGATTAGTTGCAAATATTACACTGAACTGGAGAGCAGTGATATGAAACTGATAGAAGAATGTGCCTTCAAGCTGTAGTTTGAGGTTACCTGCAGAAATTCTTGTGATTCCAGTTCCTTTCCTTGAGCTAAAAGAGGTGCATGGATTAGGCATTCTGTGGAATTGGGCAAAAGAAGAAAACCTTTGCCATGTTGCTGCTGCCTGTACTTATCTCTCTCTTTTATCATTCCTTCACAGTTTCCTTTTCTTTAGTGATGCATCACCTCTTCAGGTAATAAATCATAGAATCTTTGTGGATAATGTCTTCATTTTGCATGGCAAACACATGCCATAAATCTAGGTGAAGCTTAATAACTAGTATATGACATCCTTCTTCCTGTGAATGACAGAGACAGAAGATCCCATTTCCACTCTGCTTTCTCACCTGGAGGAGAGACAAAATTTGTTGATCGACTATTTGGGTGCTACAGTGATGGATATCAATGCTCAAAAAAAAGCTAGAGGAGAGATGCTGGTACTGGCCTTACCACTTCCCCAAATCCTATTGGAAAAGTCCACATTGTTCAAGGCTTCTAGGAGAAGATGGCATTAGAAACACTTGTACCTTGTTGTCACTACTCAGGTACCACCACTGAGCCATGTCTTCTGCTTTAAGAACTGACACTGTTATCTTGCACTGTGCAGTGTTACGGAAACCTAATAGTCTTGCTTTACCTGGAGCACTGTTGAACAATGCAGATAGGTCTTGTAATGACATTGCTTCTACTGAGCCAACTGGCCTCTCCTCATCTTATGCCCATGTTGAGTACCTGGCTTCAATTCATGGAAGTCCTTCCAAAGAAATGAGAATACTGTAATAATTAAGAGTGGTCTAAAATGGACTGAATTAATTCTGGAGTTGGCTGGACTAGTAAAAGTGGTTTTGTATAAGACATACATGTGGCATCTCCATGTCCTACCATGACTGCTTGGGATATTTTTGGCAGCCAGATACTCACTGTAGTATGAAGTGCAGGATCACAGAGCCATAAGCTCCCAAAGTGGAACTGACATCTCTGAACCAAAGACAGCAGAAATTTTGTCTGAGCAAGAGTCGTAGTATCAGGCCCGTCATATGTAAGGCAATTACAGTGTAAGCTAATGAAATCAGATGCCAGCTTTGCTGATATAACTCATTTCACAACCTCTAGCCTTCCTAGCATAACACAGAATAATTCATAATGGGACTGCACAGAACTCTTTCAATTAGATTTCAGCAGTGGAGCGAGTTATTTTAGCTAGGCAGAAGCATGCAAAGCCTGTAGGCTCGAACACATGAAAATTGAATAAATAGACTCAGGCTTTTGCTATCACAAAAAGAAATTAAGAACTCAGTGTAAAAGACAGAAGAGTCTACCTCTAGAAGACACCCGTTCAGCTGCAATCACCTAACTGCACTTCATTCAAAACCCCCACATCCGGGTGAGGGGAGAGGCTGCCGTTTCTCTGAAGAACTCTCAGCAGTGAGGATGCCTTCGAGTGAGGATTGGGAGTGCAGCTGTAACTTTCAGATGGTACAAAAGTCAAAACTGCCTGCAACGCATTTAAAAAAAAAAAGTGCATGCTAATCAGTCAGCAGGGAAGGGATTTCTGAAGACAAACTCTTTCATGGGTACTACCTTTATTAAAGATGATATTTCAGCATTTCAGGCAAGTATCAGTGCTAATCACATGAACCCAATATAGCCCAGGCTCTTGTGTTTCTGCGTGGGGATTTTTGTATCCCCATCCCCAGCAGCTATTTTGCCACGCTTACCTCAGCCTCCTGCCAAAGGGTACTGAAAACAGCAGCTAAATATTGCAGCAGCTGAATGTTCCTTGGCCAGTGCATTTAGTGCATAGAAGTTTCTTCCTATCTTCACTGTGTTTTTTTCACTTTCCTGATAGTAACGACTGCTAGGGATCAAATTTTTGTTCACTTGATCATTTCCATTACAATAGGAAATAGAAAATGGCTTGTTCTCCACCCACATTACTTCAGCCAAGCATCTTTGGTCTGGGGCTTTTATTCTGGGCTTCAGATACTTTAAAGTAGAAAAACACAGATGAACATACTGGCGTGGCTGACTCTTGGCTTGCTAATGGGTTTGAAGAGAGCAAGAAGAGAACAAATTCATGACTCCGTGAAGGAAAGAGAACAAAGTCAATAAAAACCCTTTCCCAACTGTAATGGTATACTGGAAAGGAAGCAGGAGTGGTTTCGTTTATAATACTTTTCTACTATTTTACAGAAATCTTTTATATATCATTCTCTCAAGTGGAGAAGGTGGCATCACATTGGGAAAGAAAAGAGTGTGGCCAATTTACAAGGAAACTCATGGGACTTTTAGTGTTAGCTTCAAAAAGGGAGAAGAAATAATTTTTACCTTCTAGGTTTGAATAAGAATTGCTTATAGTGAAATAGATTTTACAGTCCATTAAGTTCAGTCAGTACAAAATTAACTTAACCGGTCAGATTGACACCTGGAGAATACACTTTGTACTAGAGGGAATCTTCATCTGTGTAAAGTTGATGCAGCTAATTCTGTTATCTCTTGCCTTGGATCCGACATCTGTGAACTTTCTGCTGCTGGACCTACATTTTCTGGATGATTTAGAACAGGCTGAGACAATAGGGGAGAAAGGAATAGTCAAAGGAGAATCAATACTACTCTGCTGTGCCCCATCCTGCAAAATGAGCAGACTGGCTTACACTTAGTATCCTACAGCTCCAGAGCCATGCAGATCCTATTCACATTATTCTTCTGATGATCATGTTTGAATCATGAATGTTGTGATACATCTAGTCCATTTGATACTTCCGGTTTTTTTAATTATTGTAAAGAACAGACATATTTTCTTCAGTGCAAGGAAGAGCTAATGTCATTTCCCTGGTGGAAATGGCATAGGGAAAATTGATGATGTAAACTACCAAATGTTGTTTGGGATCCAGGCACTGAGAAGAGGATAAGAAGGCAGATTTCTTCTGTAGAAAAGCAAATGCTAACTCTGCTCTGCTTATAAAATAAAAAATAAAAATAAAAAAATCATGTCTGAGAGACATCTAGAATATGATATTCTTTGCAGGAATGAAGAATTATGACATTCAACTAAAGTGTTGACAGAATAGTTTATCATGAGGTAAACCACTATCTTTAGATAACCCTTGATTTTTAAATTCCGAGGCATACAATTATTTTCCTTTTGAGGTCATTTAAAAATAAACCATCAAACAGGATAATTCCAAAATAACAAAATCCTGAACCAAAATGATAAGATCCTGAAACTGAAGTTGTGTAAAATAATATTTGGCCCATAGATAGAATAAATTTTCTCCCTAACATTCTCATGTCTGGAATTAAGTGGTAGAGTATGAAACTGGCTATATACATGGACAATGTCAAAAGCTCCCAGAGTTAGTCCTGTGGCAAGCTAAAGATTCACGTTGTTCTAGACAATTTGTTACTATTGCATGTTTAAAGTATCAGTCACAGTGTTTGATACCACCCTACAGACAATTTCCACTTTAATTTCTTTGCTGTGGTGTGGGATTATCTTTGTAATAATAGTTGTGGCTGTGTGTGAATCATTCTGTAAAAATAAAGGGGATGTAACTCGACAGACACCAAGTTTGGCAGCACATCTCTCATCACTCATGATCCAACAGTCATTCTACTGAGTCCTGTAGTTAGCTGAGTGGATCTGTTACTATTTGCTCGTTGAAAATTGTGGTGCATTATCATCATCATCATCATACCAAATTACCAACAGTTTTTCCAACAGTAGGGAACTGTGAAAGCTGTTTACTTCTTTATATTGTATGATGCTGTTTTATGTAGTTCCTTATTAAATCGCAAACAGAAGTCCTAGGATTCATAGTATTTTGATTATGAATTTGGGTCAGAATTTTGCATTTACTTATGAGACTACGATGGGGGACAAAGAAATCATCAGAAGTGCTTTAGGCAGCCATTGTACTCTAGTTTTCAAACCCAAAGAAAAGTTTCATAGTTCATTATGCTAAAAGCAAAAGACACAGATTTGATAACTGTCCAGACTTTGAATTGCACACATGGGTACCAAAGATGCATTGTTTGGGAGAGAACTTTTACCTTTGCACAAGTGTGAAGGCAGAGCCTGTAGTCAGTTTGTTTTGAAGAAATAGAAGTGGACCATGGAACTGTTTCCATTGATTGTTAACTCAGACATTTACATTCTCTTTTATTTTTTATTGCCTTCCCTTTTGAAGAATTGATTTCAATAAGGGAAACAGTACCAAGAGAAGACTGGCAGTATTGAATTCACATTGAACTCATTAAAAACATGGGAGTTATTAGAAAAATAAACATATTTCCTTTTCCATTATGCAATATTTCATCTACAAATTTATTAGTTTAATACACAATTTAAGTAAAAATTCAAGGAATAATATTTAGCATCATGAAAGAATTATTTTGGCAGCTGGAGAACATGTTTTTATGTATGCAATACAGTTTACAATTAAATATGTTTTTTATGAAAGAGATCATGTAGTTTTCACCTTATGTGGCAAAAAAAGAATAGTGTGAGAAAAATCTAAATCTTCATAAAGAAGCCTCATTTTATTTACTTTTTTTTTTTCCCAGATTATTATAAAATATTAACTACTGAAGTAAATCTTAAGTAAAGGTTGTTTGAACAATAATCAAGTGATAGTCTGAACAGGCATATTCCTGTTTTCACTGTGCAAAGCTAGTGTTCTTGCACTGTAAGCTGCTGTAGCTGAGATGAGAATCTGTTTTGCAACTTAAAGGGTAAGATAATGAAAAAAATAATCAGGTGCAGTACACAGTTCCAAGTGAAGGCCTAATAGATTTTAGAATCAGCAATGCCTGTCTCTGCGCTGGTGCAGAAGCTATGCCTCAGTAGTGCAGTCATCATTGCCTTTTTGAGGAGCTGATGGGAGATAAAATAGACGCCCTGAGTACCTATGAATAATAGAGGTTTTGGGGCCATTTTTTTAAAGAATAAAGGATGAATGTGAATTAAATTCCCTTCAAAATTTTTTTAGGCATATTAATTCTTTGCCTTCTCTTCCCTTCACAGATGTATACTGCTGCAAGCTACTGTTAAACAGCTGCGGTGGCTCCTGCTCAAGGACAGGTAAAGTAGTCCCAGATCTTTTACCTGCCTCTTGCAGGTGTTATGAGATTTAATTAATTTATGCTTCTATAACACATTGAGGTCCTTGAAGAAAAGATAGTATAGGGTTGTATTCCCTGCTTCATTCCATTCCTGGCCGAGCAGATTGCTTGGACATGCAATTTGGTGCACACAGGTGGCACAGCCTTCTGCAAGCTTCTTCATCTGTGTGGTTTCCACAGGGTTGATCTTTTTCTTTCTCCTTCAAAATTTCTTAGTAAGGAGAGAAAATTTGAAGGCAGGTCAGAGAGATATTTAATGAAAGAGATCTTCAACACATGAAACCTGTCCAAGGAGGTTCTGCTGTATTGTCCATAGTGCTGACAAGCTTTGGTATCTTTTTTCTCAATTTTTTACTCCAGGAATGGATGATGGGTTTGTGCAAATAAAAATACCAGTAGAATTTGATATGGAGAATAGATGTGGAGAATATCCTGGTGTGCTGTGTGGCTTTGCTGTTTGCTTTTGTAATATTCCAGCAAACCCATTTGAACTAATACTTAAGCACACCATAATCTATTTATGTTTAAGTAAATTGAAACTTTCCTGTCAAACCTGTATTTCTGATGGTTCACTGTGATTTATTTATTTATTGAAAATTGCTGCTCTCTAAGGGAAATATTATTTTCATGGAAAATGCACATCCGAATGTCAATTCAATTGAACTGTGGCCCTTTGAACCAAAGAGATTTTCATTTTGATTTTAGCATCCTAAAAATATGGGTTACACTGCTGTAATTTTTAAGCAACATACTATGAAGATTGAACAGTATGGCTTCCTGATTTTCCTTTGGATGACAAATCCAAAGACCCTTTTATACCTGTTTTTTCCACTCTCTCAACTTATGGTTGGATCAGGAATATGAACTTCTGTTTCATCATTCCAGTTTGTTCCTTTCACTTCCCATAGATTTTGCACTGTTGAGACTGTTACTGGTTATTAGCTGACACTATTAGACTGGGGACATGAGACTTTGCTGGTGAAAAAAGCGTAAAGAATTGAAATGACAGGGTTGTACCAGCAGTCTGGTGGCTGCACTAACTCCAGCTCAGTTGCAAGTTGTGCTGTAATATTACAGATGCCTTGTTGTGATGCAGTGAAATTAGATCAGTGCCCATGGGCCCTACCACAGAGCTGTGAAACAACACGATGTTTTCCATGTCTCTGGACTGAGAATATACACTAACTCTGTAGAGTGACTGAACTCTTATTAAGTGCTACACAAGAGGAAAACATCATATCTGCAAAGTGCATTGACAAAAATTCAGGCAATATATTTACAACCAGTGCTGTGTTGTTATTGCTTTTAATAGTCCAATTTTGGATTATTCAGAGTTTAGCAAGGCATTTGGAAGCCATCAGCTCAGCAACAAACTGTGCTTCAAGTATAATACTGAGCCAAGGTCTGTGCATATCTGGGGGCAGAGTGGGATCCTAAATCTATATGAATAATAGTAAAGGCATAATTTATTTACATTAATTTTAATGCAGCTTCTGGTCTATGTACCTGAGCACAGTGTTACACTCTTTGGATGGCTTCTCTGAATCAGAGCAGAAAGACTTCACCGAAGAGAGTTGTTATGTACTGCTGTCTGGGTGTCTCACTTCTGAACAATGCCTGGGTTTAATACTTGAAGGCTTCAGTTAAAATTCCCTTCCAGGTGCTTTCTCAATGGTAGGAATACTTGTCTGTGGCTCCACTTTTCCTGGAGGCATTCCCAAGACAGCGTACTGCCTTTCTCTTCAGACTGTAGGACAAGACACTTTGCTGACGTCAGCCTGAGCATTTTCTCTGATGTAGAAGGACCTTTCAGTGATGTGGTCCAGCTGAACAAATGACCTATAACTTTAGCCCTGATACTTGTTTTATATATCTGTACACCTTAGCAATTCAGATCCAAATATTCATTCATTTAAATGTTTGAAATCATCAGTCTCATGTCTATTTTGTGAGCATCCTCTTCATACTTTTGCCCTTCACTAGTAATGCATAGCACCTGCATGGGATCCTCCCAACTTAAAAATTCATGTATTCAATTAAATATTACGTTTGGAATACTCATTATCATTAGAAGATAAATTAGGGTCATAAGAGTGGCTTTTCTTATGTAGTATAAGTATTTTTTCCATGATTACACCTAGTTGCTGAAGTGTGCAGGTTCAGAGCAGTAACGCAGATTCTGCACATCAGAGGTGCCAAGGGAGAAAAATGACTGGGCTGCAGTAACATGGGAAAGAAGAAAACCACCTGAAGAAAATCAGGCTAACTTAACCTCTTTCCTAATTTGTTCTAAAACCAAAGAGTTAATTAGCGGAGTTAAGTTTTGGGTGGTGAGAAGAACACTTACTCTGCATAGACAAATGACAGCGTATACTGCAGATTTAATTAAAGAAAACAGAGATAAGTACTGCATTGTATGCTAAAGTAATGTTTACTATAGCAACTGATTTCTCTGCAGACAGCTTGTTATTTTCTTTTCCAATTTATAATGAAGATAAGAAATATAGAAGGATGATAAATATTCAGTTGGAATTGTACCTTTTAGGGAGGTGACTGAAAGATATTGAGAACACTTATATAAGAAACAAAGCTACGAAATCCACAGACAATATAAATTGGTGTATTTCCATTTGACATTACTGAGTGTTGCTTTACACCAGTTCAGAATCGCAATCCCAAGAGTGTTCATAAAAAAACTTTGGTATCTTCAAACCTCTCTCCAGAGACCTGGACTTTTTATATGAATGTGCGGTGGCCTGGTAAACCATAGTCCATTTCTTATGAGAAAGTGTGGGAGAAGTGAGTGGCAACAGCACAGTTCTCTATGGAAGAAAGCTGAAGGACATAATGAAGGGACAGTATCACAATACTGGTCAGTCCTCATCTTTTCAGAGCCTACATCTTTGTCAATTCTGCAATAGTTTTAAATAATGTTCCCTCCTCCATTTTGGGCTGGTGGCTGCATGTGGTTAAGAGACTGGGCTTTCCGCTGAGCTGGTAGATTGGGAAGCAGTTCTGTCCCAGAACCATTATATGACTTTGGCAAGCTACAGTGCTACTGTGTGCCTCAGTTTCTTCATCAACATGTTCCTTCTAAGCTATCCTTTCTCTTTCCACTGTCTTTTTCTTTCTGAAAGGCCCAACTGCTGTAAATGAGAAGTGGTCTGGTGTTCAAATTATTTATACAAGAGCGTTGCCTCTGCCATGGACTGCTCATGTTTCACTCAATGACTGGATTATTCTGTCCATGTTAGAGCAGGATAAATGTAAAACAGGGACAACAAAACTTATTATTATGTTTTTTAATAATTAAGTTATTATCAAATCAGCTGGGAATTGGCAGGGCCACAGCTTCACAGCTCCCCAGGACAGTGGTGGTTGGAGGAAACAACTTGTGTCTTCAAGCTATCAGTAGGAACTTTGCCCCTTATCTCGGTGCAGTGTGCAGTTCAGGATCATGCAGAATACACGAGGTTTGAGTACTGCAGGAGGCACAGAGCTGTGAGCACTAACTGGCTCTCTGCACTGCTCTCGGAGCCATGCACCAAGCACTCACTGAAATCTGGAGTGCTCAAAGCATTCAGCTCACGTTTTCAATGTAGCAAAGCAAAGCCAGACTCTACATATGTCAAATTTATACAAAAAGAAAGCTGGATTATGTGAGCTTCATTATTCTTTTATTATTATTATTAATGTGTACATATTGCATCTAATAGTGGCATGAGCTGATGTTAATTAATTCCAAACAGCCTTTTTAACTAGAAAGTTTATGTTGTATTTCATTAGTGCAATAGTCTCTGGCTTTCCAAGTTTCCTCAAAATGAAACAATTTTCTTTTCAAGTGTACATCACCGAAGTCAAAGAGACATAATATACCCAACTGTATAAAACAGCCTGTGGCAACTAGGTTAGAGCTGTCAGTTTTACACATGGGGTGCCTGACAAACATATTATACATACAATTCAAGGCTGACCTTATACTGCACCTGAATTTAAATCTGTGTACTGCACAATGCTTTATATCCTAAATAGGCTGTTAACACCCTCTTGCAGCCCTTCCCTTTTATAATGGGCTGTAACTGCAAACTCTAAATTGTCACGAGCAGTGGCCAGAAGGTAGCACCATAAAATTAGTTAATTTTAACATAAAGATGCCAAATGACTGCTGCACACATTTGAAAAATATTTTTTCCTTTAAGTATTTGAGTGCTTGCCGATAGGAAGAATGTTCCATAAAAGTTTGCCATGTTTCCCAGAGTTTTAAAATGTCTGGTGTCTCCAAAACACAGGGTAAGAAAATGGTCAGCTTACAGGATTGGGGAGCTTTGAGATAGAAATTCAACTTTGAAAGAATCTCAGAGAGTAAAAAACTATTTCAAAGTATTTTTCTCTAAATGTTGCTTATGGACAGCTTTATACAGTGGGAAAACAATAACAATCTCCACAGATCATGGTGTTAAGATGGCGCCTTCTCTCAGGGCTACTGCAGACGTCATGGGGCTGCCCAGTCTTCAATGCAGCTGAGAGGCCCTGCAGACCTTGCTGGTGCAAGGTTGTGTATCCTGTCCTGGGATGGGTGCCCAAAGTCAGCACCCAACTGGGCAGAGGTGCTGTGTGAGGAGGGGACAATGCCAAACACAGCAGCAGACTCTCCCCTGGTGCAGAGGTGGTGAGCGTTTGGTCTCTTGAGCTTTTGCGAGGCCTGCGAAGACCCTTTGTGGGCAGCAGGCTACAGGCAGTCACCGTGCATGTGGAGGGGGCTCTTCTTCATGTGGTGTGGAGCAGACTTTGCTAAGCCATCCTAGCTGAAGTAACAGGGAGGTTTTACTAAAACCTCTTAATCCATCTGTAGAATAATCTCCTCCGAACTAGAAATTCCTTGTTCTGCTGGTTTAGGGATGCTGAGCTTTTAGCCAGGGCTTTCAAAGGGTGTAGTACAGTCATTTGCAAGGATGAAATCCAGTGCCAAACTCCCAATGACTTTAGTAGGGTGAAATTTCTACTGTAACTTTAATGAGAGCACAGATATGCACAGCCCACAGAGCAAACCAGTGTGCTTCCTCTGCTCGTGTGATGGGGAGGTCAGAAATTGCTTCCTCTCTTACTATGACAGGAAGATTTTCAAAGTCTTTGCAAGGGATGGTGTAACTTGGGGGGGTGGGGGGAGGTGAGAAGGATCTCAGCAATTTACTGCAGCTCAGTGTAAACTCCTGTAGAATATTCAGAAGGCTAAAAAGGGAGGGCAGATGTTGAGGCTAATGCTTTGCCCCTGCCCTTCTGGTAGGCAATAAGGCATCTTTGTTGACTTTCTTTCCCCACTCTCCCCACAAACCTCAGACCCGGGCAGCAGGTTTTCAAAGCTCAGCTAAGTGTATATTCAGCATGTCCCCAGAATGGATTCTGCCCACCTATGGTCACAGAGGGAAACTCTTTTTCTAGAGTAATTTTAGGATGTTTGTGATACAGAATGTAAACACTGCCTGTCCTGAGTGCACTGGCATGATTGCATTTCATTGTGTCACTTAAGGGCAACTGGGACAGGTCTGGAAAGTGCTTCAAGTTCTAAGTATTGTTATGGCAGGTTATTACTGCTGTAGTATTAGCACCTCAGTCCTGCAGACTAGTAAATAGGAATGTGGAAGGAAATCAGGTTATCAAAGGAGGTCCCATCTGCCTACTCAGTTCCTGTGGTTTCTCCCATCTCTGTAGCCCCTTCCCTGGAGATCTGATCCTTTAGCCCAGTGCTATAGCACTGCACACTCAGTAGCTATGTCTGTGCTCAAAATGCAAACAAATTCTGGTGCTTACTTTACAGCAGTATGTCTCTTATCTTTCATGTGCTTGCTGCTGCAGAGCTGTGCTGTTTGCATGTCAAATCACCCCTTCATTTCTGCTTAGAAGAACAACAACAAAAAAATTTCATTCAGCTCAGGAGAGATCCAGAGCAAGGAGTCTGATTTCAGACTGACCCAGGCAGTGGGAAGGTTCAGATCAAGATATCAGCCTGAGCTCTGTAAATCAAGCTTGGCTTTTTAGCTTGTTTCCAATCCACACAGGAGCTGGTTGAGCCTGGCTTCGTGCCCTATCTCTGTGAGCTCGTACCACGCCTGGCACCTTAAGCAACAATGGAAAAAAGAGTGCTTTTCTTGGCATGAACAAATACTTTTGGAAATGTTTTTAGGATTTTCAAAGAACTGTTTGAAAGTATCCCATTTCCATCTGTAGATTCCCCTTATTATTCTCCTACCTGCTCCTGTCAAGAGCTATGACTAATAGATATCATTTCCTTTTAAATTCTTCTGGAAGTAAAATCCTTAGGATTACTGGGTTTGTTTCCTTTGATTTGGGTAGCTGCCACTCGTTGACTCATGTCAGGCTTAAAAAAGCTGGCTGCTGTACTTGCTAGAGCAAATGAAGACTAGGGCATGGCATAGCATGTATATTGTTATAATTAATGGAATTATTTCACATCAGTGGTGCTTTGCTAACAAACACGGGTAATTCATTGAGTGGATTAGTTTCTAGAACAGGTTGCCAACTTTTTTAACAAGCTTGTGCTCAGAAACTTTTAAACGTAAGACTCCTTCTCTCCCTCCTCTGGAGATATCTGTCTTGTATGCATTATGAAATGGGCGCAGCCTATTAAGGTATTCTTCCTTGCTTGCTTATGACAGATACTCTCAAAGGAACTAAACTCATTTCTGCACAATGTGCTAGAGACCTGAAGAAGTAAACTGTAATTTGTCTTCCCTGAATAGCACTTCTCAGTTCAGTGCCTAAGCTGGATCACCTTCTCATGAACTTTGCCTATGGATGTTTATCTTCTGTCCCAAAGCCATATGGATTTATTTTCACAATATACAAATCATTTTGCAGATAACATTGAATATAAACATTTTATTCCTGATTTCCTATTAATTAGACATTGTCATTGACAAAAAGTGGACTAGTTACACATATTCTATTACAGTCTTGCATATTGACTTTTAATTATGCACTGTTTAATAAAACAAATAACCATGTCTTTCCCATCAAATGATAGGAATTAGGCAGTCTCTATCATGACTGATTTTCTTAGCTCATCCTCTAGATTTTGTGAGTTGAATGAAAATACAGGAGTTCAAATTTGTGTTGAGAAGAAGAAAGAACTAAAGGAAACCTCTACTATTCTGTAACATTCTTACGTGCAATAATTTTTTGTAAAGATGGGTTAGATGTCTGATTGGTGCTGATTTAACCAGCACAGGCAATTGAACTGTTTAGACTTGGTTCATTTATCACAATGAAAGAAATTTTCACGGTGCTATTATGACACATATCCTTCTTTAGGAATCTGCTTTTGTAGACTGAGGTTTTGGGTCAGGATAAGAAGTTTTTACCTGTCCTTTTTGATCAAAGAAATAAAAATCACTGAGTGTTAAGAATCGGTTATCCTGGTAGGATTATCATGCTGTTGTTCATAGTTGTGTACTAACCCTCACTGCTAGCAGGTAAGAGGGCAGGAAAGTGTAAGTAACTCCTCTGGGCCTTTTTCAGTAGCATATAGTTGTTTAAATGGCTTTTCCTGTGGGTCAGCTGATCAGTTAAGTAAAGTCATGGTACTGCCAGTCAGGGAAGAGCCTTTGTCCCTAGAGATAAGCAGACACTGAAACCAAGACCTGGTGACCGTCCCAAGTGTGAATAGGCTGGTGTCTGCTGAATACCAACCTCAGCATCCCTCTGAATAATCTGAGTTTTCTGCTCGGAAGCTCAAAGCCACAAGATGATTCTGCAGGTCAGTGATTCTCTGTGTGTTCCTCATGTGATCCGGACTTAGCTTCTTCCTTTGTGCTGCACAGAGATATTCCCCCTTTGCAAAACAGGAGGAAGAAGTCACAAATATAGAGAAATTAGTTTAGGAAGATATATTAGAAAACAAATAACTTCTGGTAGCCCTTCTGTGTGCAGTAGAATTCACATGCATATTTCCCTTCAAAACAGCCAGTAACCTGTTTTTGTGGTTTCTTGCCTGCTTTTTGCTCATCCCAAGATTCCTCTTGAGCCCGCTGTTTCCCTGTAGCAACAACCATAATTCCTCAAACCGTTCCTAAAATATAGTTTAAAACCACAAATAAAATTAAACTACTACTACACATACAAAAAACTGTGGACTGGACTATTTTCCATGTGTTTTATTTGCTAATTAATCTGGAAGCTTCCCAGAGTTTTTTAAAGAGTTCAGTTTATAGACACATGCACCCAGCAGTGTAGTCTGTGCTGAGGTGTATATTTAGATTATATGCATGGAATAGCTTTATGTCCATATAAAGTATAAATGTTGTTTTCTCCAGGTTGTAGTATCATGCTTCTAAAAATCAAAGACAAAGGGTGCTGCACCGAAGTCCTGCCAACAGAATGAACAATAGTTATTAATACTTAAACTTTTTTTTTTATTACAGAGTAAAAAATACTTATCTTTAGTTTCTGTTCACCTCTGCATGACATCAGAGGGGGAGGCTAAGGAGCCCTAAAACATTTCCATTTGCTGTTGTGTGAAACACTCTAACCATTCCATTGCTCTCACTGCCAAGTAAGCTGGTAGCAATTAATTCTTTTAAAGTGTTAGAGATGTTCCTTTAACAAGTTCTGTTAGAAAGCTACTGGCACTTAGAACCATAATAGAGAGACTTCCCAAACATCCCTTTGTAAAACAAAGTTGTCCTGTAGACCTAATGGGTGAGTATTTGTACCCTTTAATTCTAAGTGCAGTTTAACTTGTTGCTTCCTTTAGATTCCTGCTGTGGGTGATGAAGAGATGCTAACATCTTCAGATATGATTCAGATCAGAAATAGACTAAGCCACCATCTGCAGATACAGAATTTTTTTTAGGGACTCTAGAAGGCGTGTAGGATTACTGTACTTTTACCACAGGCACCTCAGGTACATGCTCATGCTGAGCTAAGCTGGAACTAAAGTAGGCTCCATTGTGTGCCTGAAGAAAACAATAGACTACACTTATCCCATTCCTGGATTGGATTGGAACTACTCTCAGCAAGAAATAGGAATTGCCACCTTGTTTCCATGAGTACCAGGGAAAATATAAATTTAATCCCATTTGCAGACAGATATGCTGTTTCCACTGTATTAGAATTAGTTACCTCTGTAAGTCCTGACATCACGAAAGTACGTGTATGAAGTGTGCACATATATTAGAGCATGAAGTTGGAGCAGTAGAGGTTCCACTGAAGTCAAATCCTGACCTTCTAGAGTTGCAATTTTTTCAGTGGTGAAAGGCACATGCAGAGAGTTTAAGACAATTAATTAGTTAGCTGTTGCCAGTTGTGTGTTAAATTACTATTAATAATTGTTACTCAATAAATCCAGGACAAACATGAGAAGAAATGGTGCTCTAGATGGACAAGTGTAAATGGTTGAATATCATTCTTGGCTGTAATTAACTCCCTCCTGCAATCTCTGGTACCACAGGGAACATGTTTTCAGTGGTCAAATTCAGATGTGTACATCTCAGGAGACACGCTGCTGCATGCCTCCAAGAGATGCATAAGCCACAGAGAACTGAGGATTAGGCAAATATATAGCAACATATTTTTGCTCTAGCAATACAGCATACGAATTTGGGCTGGGAATCCCAAGTTCAGCCCTTACAGCCAGCTAACTTAGCCAGGTGCAGGACATACATCATTGAGAACAGCTATCTTTGGGCTAATGAAGCCTTCAAGAACTGGGACTTCCATATCTAATCGTTTCTTTGATGCTGTATAACTTGTACAACACAGGTGCATTAAAGCAGTTAGGAGCTGGATTCCCCGTGGTTTTGCCTGTGCTTTTCTAAAAGTGTCAGCTTAGCTGTGCTTCTACATACAACAGAAAACAATGGAAATATCTTAAGAAGTGGTCTCAAGAGGCTGAATCATAGCTCTAGCAGAGAGACATACCACTTTTCCTTATTGACCTTTAATATAGCTTTCCTGGCACTCTGCAATCAATGTAATCTTTTCACTAAGATCATAATGGCCATTATCCTGAAGAAAACAGATAGAAGTGGAAGTGATATTAAATTAGAAAAAATAGCTGAAGGATTTCTTTGTTTTCTTTATGGATTTCTTATGAGGTTTTTTTTTTGTTTTTTCCTCTTTTTCTTTTTCTGAAGTCAAAAATATTTTTTCACTGAAGCAAGTGGTTGTCCCTATTAATTTACACTTCCCT
>WUAM01000159.1:3248967-3296053 GCA_024336885.1 Actenoides hombroni
TTAAGCCCAGGCTGGATGGGGCTCTGAGCAACCTGCTCTAGTGGGAGGTGTCCCTGCCCATGGCAGGGGAGTTGGAACTGGATGATCTTTAAGGTCCCTTCCAACCCTGACAACTCTATGATTCCAAGATGCTTGCTCAGATCTAGCTCACTTAATTCCTTTTTGGCACGAGTGGGCACTCCAGTAGCATTTCAATCTCCCTGTAGAATTGAAAAGCTAAAGATCTGAGATGGCTGGACTCATCTAGATGAAAATCAATACTGAAGTCAATGAAACTGTATCAGGACATAATTCATGCAAATCAGTAGTATGTTCACTGAAGTTACTGGTATTGCTGCCATATAAATTCTAAAGTGACACTTCACTTTCAATAACATTACAATATACTTACTTGCTACCATGTTTGTACAGACACATGTTAATCACATGTTGCCTTGTGCCTTTGATCCACAAATAAACTCACTGGACTAAGCAGGCAAAACTATCTTAGATAAAGAGACATCTTAAAGAAAAATCTTTAAAAAACTTGCACTTGATCAACACGATTTGGTTGAAGTTTTTGGGGTTTTTCCCCAGATAAGGAAAATTACAAAAACTATTCCCTTGAAAAGAAAGATTACTATTTAATGTTCTGTTCTTTCCGGAAGAGATAAATCCCAGTGGCCCCCATTGCTGTCCAAACTGAACTACAAGGATTGAGCATCAGGAGCTGAGGGTCTGATGAGCAATTACATTGAGTTAGCTAATACAAAATTACTTATTGTATCTTTGTCATGGAAAAGTCAAATCTTCTAATACAGACAGGAACTTACAATATTTTTTCAAGTGGCTTAAGAGAATTAGGCACACAACTCCAATGAATTAAATTTGCAGAAAGATATGTTTTATATTCTTACTGCTACTGATACTGTAGTATTCTGTAGAAACCATCTGTGGTTGACGATTGTGTTCTGCTGGGTATTACAGTTATGATTTGCAAAGGCAGAGACCCTTCCAAGCTGTTTGCAACCTAAGTATCATCTCTAATCTAAATATAATACATTGTGAGATCTGCTGTAAATTTTCTGTACGACAGTTTTCTCTTTCTGTGCTTCTCTCTCTGCTCTAATCATTTGCCTGTCTGATTTATGTAACTTCTACACTCTGCCATGGGAATTAACCTTTATGGTATGTCTATACAGTACCTGGAATGGAGGGGTGTTAATCTTAGGGAGGCCCTTTGAGCAGTATCATCTTGCAAATAAGAATTTAATCTGTAACATATATGACCCTGTTGTTATCAATGCTTCTGTGCATCCCAGGAAAAACTAATAGCAAAGGGAAACAGACTCAGTTGTCACACAAGAGATGTGAATACTTAAATAGCTGCCTTCTCTCTTTCATATTTTTAAGACTTAAAGGTTCATGGGTTTTTTTCCCCTGCCTATGTTAAATGAAAACATCTTTACTTGATATTCATCATTCTACAATGGCCATTTCATCACCTAGACAACATGAATAAAAGTTATTATTCTTACTCATTAGTCACTCAGTCAGGGAAAAAGAGAAAAATTGAACGTTTTAGAACATTTTACTTTTCTGTCATTTTAGAGTAAATGACACTCCTAAATGATGGCCAGTCAAACCTACAGAATCTATTAGTAACTTGATAATAAGTGTGAAGGGATGCTGGGACCCAAAGGAGTCTTAAAGTGGCATTTATCAGGCATGTCACATCATTGCTACTGGTAATAAAAGCATTTTTGTTTTATGCTGCAGCGTCTATAGAGAATAATATTTTCTGTGCTATAGCCAAAAGTGATATTGCTACATTCATCACACTGTTTGATATGAAATAGCCTAAAAACACTGGAAATTGGCTGTCATTATTTGTTTCTTCCTTTTTCTTTTTTTTTTTTTCCTTCCTAATCAAGAAGCCTACTACAGTAGTGGGAAAGGTTTTCTTCAAATCAAGGGACACAGACACACAACAATTGTAACATTTCTCCCTCAGAAATCTAACCCTTTGCTTCTAGTACCATCTTAAACTTTTAGTGTCCTTTCAAGAGGAATATTTATGATTAATTTATTTAATTTTCATTTTGTCTCCTTCTGGAAGTCAGGTTCAGTGACTTTGGTTTACTATTACAGTCTTTGCTGGCAAAACCTTAGTTGGCAGTAGTGAAAATTCTTTGCAAGATGATGACTTTGGATGTTGGCTTTCAGGTGTTAAAGATCAGAAAGTAATCAGTTACATGTTTTCCCACTTTATTTATTCTTTTAAATACAATGATTTAAACAAGGACAGATCACAAGGTGCAACTATGAAGGTCTCTGTGCTAGAGAACTGTTGTAGAAGCCCCTGCTGAAGGGATAGTGTATACTGCTGGAAATAGCTTTCACCACTGGCATAGCTACTGATGATAGAAACTAAACTCTTTGGGGAGTGGGATTCTTGAAGAATGTAGATTTTTTTAACCCTGAAAGACACAGTGAGACCAAGCTAAAGATTTCTTGGCTGGTGGCACCATGGGAAACTACTGAGTCATGAAATCAGTCTGTGACTGCGATAGACTCTCTTCTTCCTAAAATAATAATAAAAAATACTGGTAGCAGTAATGAAATGTTAAAAGTGAAAAAAACCCCAACCCAACCAAAACCAAAACCAAAACAAACAAGCCCAGAAAAAATCCTGGAAGAATCTTTCTTCTTTTCAGCTGCCTTCCTTGGTAGGAAAGAGATCCATCAGTTACTTTCAATTGATGCTCAACCAGTCATATCCTAGTGCTTTGTGTCCCCTATACAGCTGCAGCAAATTTTCATGGGAAAGCTTGTGCAGTTTCTTATGGAAATGTAAGGTGAGTATAGGCAAATGCATCACAGGAGCTCATTTAATAGCAGAGAGGAAACAGAGCACATTTGTCATACTGAATTCTTTCCCCCAGATATTCATCATTTGCATGTAAAAATGCCATTTGATTTTCTCCCTCATAAACCTGGTGTGATGTTTTCCTTTTTTCCTGTTGTTGTTATTTTGGTTTGGATTTAAATCTGTCACTTTTGAAAACTTACGCTTTTTAAGCCCCACTGCTTTCTGGAAGTAGAAACAAATGGGATTTTGAAGGACTGTGGAAATTAAAATACTCTTTGTTGAGTGTGCTTGTGCAGCACGATGGATTTTATAATTACTCGAGCCTGTTCTGGGTGGTGAGGTTGCTCTTTGAAGCTAAATTCTGCCCTGACCATTTTTTTCAGACTACAGGATATGTCATATTGACTGGCTCTGTTAAGATCTGGCATGTCTTATTAACACTCTTCAGCAAAGCAACCCACTCTTTGTTGGAAACACATAGTCAAGCAACCCTGTTTGAACAGCTAGAGCAACCTTTACAGTTCTTAGGGGCATGATGGTGCCAATATTGTGAATAGCTCTCTGCACTTCCTTCACATTAATCTTATTCTGTCTTTATAATGTGCTGACATATCAACTGACTCCATGGGACATTCAGTCCAGTAAGTGTGTGATGCTATGACAACTTAATTCAGGTTTTTAGGACTTCATGCAGCCAGACAATAAAAAAAAAAGGCATAAGATACAGAAATGTAGAAAAGCACCACAAATATGAAAATGCTATACCATTAGTATTGATGGCAGCATCTAAACTGGATGAAGAGCTTATGCCTTCCTTTTTCTTGTTTCTTATGTACTTATTGGTGGTTCTTTGCACAGCAATGAACGACTTAGAGGTGAAACGAGCCTTTGCTTTGAGGGCAAAATATCACAGAGTATGGTGCTGAGGGATGGCCTTAAACAAATAAACTAATTTGCAACTAACAGTAACTTAATGAACTCAAGAACTCTCTGTATGAAGCTGTTCACCTTTCCTGAAGATATAACATGCCTCAAAGCACTTGTTGACATACCCAACAGTTGCAACAACCTGCAGTCCCTACTGAGAAATCACAGAATGATAGGATGGTTGGGGTTGGAAGGGACCTTTAAAGGTCATCTAGTCCAACTCCCTTGCAGGAAGCAGGGACATCTTCAACTAGAGCAGGTTGCTCAGAGCCCTGTCTGACCTGACCTGGAATGTTTCTAGGGATGTGGCTTCCACCACCTTTCTGGGCAACCTGGGCCAGTGTGTCACATTTGTCATAAGAAGTTTCTTCCTTACTTCTAGTCTGAATTTAACCTCTTTTAGTTTAAAACTATTACCACTCGTCCTATTACAACAGGCACTATTGAAACGTTTGTCATCTTTTTTCAATACTCTCTGAGTATTGAAAGGCTGCAATAGCATTTCCCTGGAGCCTTCTCCAGGCTCAACAACCCCAGCTCTCTCAGCCTGTCCTCACAGGAGGTGTTCCAGCTCTCTGATCATTTTATGAATGCCTTCATGAATAAAATCTCACATCACCTTGCTCAGACTTAATTTCTTTCTATGTTCCTTTCACCCAACAGCATTTCTTTCTGAAGCTGCTTCTGGCAGAGATCAGTTTGTGTGGCCATAGGGTGACTCTTGTGGGTGCTGTTTTCTGCCAGTGGCTGTTTTCCTAAGCCCTTACTCTGGTAGTATTTGCTGATTTATTTCTGAAGAAATAATACATACACTAACAGAGAGTTCTGCAGTAATCATGTCTCAGCAGTTGTCTTTGGTCACCAGTAATGAGAAAAAAGGAACGAGCTTGAGAAAATGCTCTAATTAGTTCGTGTAGATCAGAACACCTACCGGCTGAAATAAGCCTTGTGTCTTCACAGAGTTAATGTCATTGAGCTGAAATGTGGGCTTTTCTGAGGAAAGAAATTGCAGTATGTTTTAAGGGACAAACTGAAGTAATTTTATTATGCAAAACAAACAAACTGCAATAGACTGAGGAGAGGAAGTTCAAGGTTTGTATCTGAAAACCTCAAAATCAAATATGCTTGTATTTATGTATTTATATTATTATGTATTTATAGCTCATATTTAGTTTGTTATGCCCTGTGCTTTATGGATATTTTCAGACTGGGTTTCTTACGCTGTTTGCAAAAAATTCTTTTGATTTTTTCAGTCCTCAGCTTCTTTCTTGCTGGTTTCAAAATGCACTCCCTCACTTACTGGATTTGAACTAAGCAAGATGACCCGCTTTTGCTTTTGTTAGTATTTGCATGCAAAGCTAGAGATATTTGCAAAGGATCCACAAATTTATTCTACAAGCAAATGCTGCTCCCGTTGCGAGCAAAGGCAACTTTTCAATGTAAGCACAGTGAAGTTTCACCAGGAGCAAGCCACAGATGTGTTTCACTGAGACAGCTTGCCATTTGTTAGTGGAAACACTTAGCAGCTTCTAAAATATCACTTCTTTCAGAAGCAGCTGCCCCAGCCTCCACTGCACGTTCTGTTGAGTGAGGTAGGTGCGTGAATTGCTGACATCCGTCGTGTATACATCTGCCAGATATATGCACTCGCTCCAACTTACCTATTTATACCCTCTTTAAGCAGAAGGAAAGAAGAATTGTGACTTTTTCCTGCCTACCTATATCTTGGCGTACTTTTTACCAGTTTCCTTTGGGGCTGTATCCTTTACATCTTGCCACTAGAATGAGTTGTGAGTGAAACTAAAGGTCAGTCTTGGCCAATATCTTGTCCCTGACAGTTGTCAAAAACTGATACCTGGGGAGGAGTAGAAGAAGGGGCATGTATAAGATTCTCTTCTCCAAACTCTTGCCAGACTCCAGGCATTCTCAGTATGAGTACTAAGTTTTTAGGAAACCTCAAGGGATTTTGATTCCATCAACTTCCGTTGTCCCTCAAACCACTCCACACTAGCATCCTCAATACTGTTTGACAAAAGCTTTCATAGACCACCTGCCTGTTGCAGGAAGCACCACTTAGGTTTGTTCTAAGCCTAGCTTAGAATTTCCTCTTTCCTTCCCCCCCCCAATTTGAAAACAGCTTATTGGATTTCTATGACCTCTTTCCTTCTCTCCCACTTCCAATAGTATCTATTTCTTTGTACTTGTCTTACCTGCTCAGTTCCAGCCTCCTCCAGGTATTCTACATGGAATTAGTAAGCAATAGACTATGAATATAAGATCTTCAAAGGTATATTTTGCTAAGGTGGTTCTCCTCCTTTATCTCCAATAGGGTATAGGCATTTAAGTAAGGAATGTGAAGTCTATGTCTTTGAGGGTTGTCATTTCACTAGGACATGACAAATAAGATCAACATGGTCCATGCCAGTTTGCTTTTTTTTTCTGCCACCAAATGCATAGGAATTAACTTCTTATCAGCCATTCAAAGACTGTCCTGAGGCATTTCAGAGAAATGCATTGGAATGACTCATCAGTAATAAAATATTCCAGGCTCAGGTGCAAAGTCAAATGCAAAAACATTTCAGCTTTAACTAAAGACTTGAAAAGAGCATCCTAACTTAGGAGCTGAACTGGGTTACTGGTAGTTTCTATCCAATTATTAAGGTCTAATGCTTTTCCAGCTGACTCCAGTAGTATGTCTGGTGTTGATTTGAGAACACATAGAGTTCTGTGACACTTGCTAGGCCACGATGGCATATTTAGTTGTTGTACATCTTTGTAAATACTGGTGGACTAGTCTAGAATAATTCACGTGGTGTTACCAACTTCCTGCATTCCTTTCTCCATTTGAAGGGCCTATCTTTGGTTATTAACCTATGGACATTATGAACCTCAGGATTTTGAGAACTCGTCACACATATGAGTGTGAAGTCTGCAGGAGTAAAAGTATTTAGCTGTCAAAAGGATTAGAGGAGCAGTTAGCCAGGAGGAGTGCACGTGGAAGCTGCAAAGGCATCTGCATAATGATTAGAAAAGGGGAGAGAAACCAGAAATAAGGAGCTGACCACCTGAAGATAAAAAGCATTAAAGTATATATGAAAGCCCTTAGCATCGCAGAAATCATATCCTCAAATCCCTTAGAGGAAAGATATATTTGTGAATTTTCATTTTATGCTTAGAATCATGGGATCATAGCATGGTTGGGGTTGGAAGGGACCTCTGGAGATCATCTAGTCCAACCTTCCTTCCAACACAGGAACACCCAACACAGGAAGAGATCCAGAAAGGTCTTGAAAGTCTCTAGAGAAGGAGACTCCACAACCTCTCTTGGCAGCCTATTCCAGTGCTGTCACTCTCACAGTGAAGAAGTTTTTCCTCATGTTGAGGTGGAACTTCCTGTGTTTCAGCTTGCACTCAGTGAATTCTTTGTATTCCTAATTGTTATGAAAAATACAAATAAGAAGTCAAACTTTCAGACAAAACATAACCAACAACAGAGGGAAAGTCATGATGCTCATTGTAATGTAGGGAAACTTAAAATTTCCATTGAAGTTATTTTTCATGGTCACTTGAGTAGGACAAAAGAGTAGTTGGGAAGTGTCTAAAAGGCACCAAGCCTATCTTGTTTCACACCTCTGTCTGCAAAGTAGGTGTTTCCTCTTCAGTGAACCAATGTAAGGAGCCTGGTACCCCTCTGTCTTTCCTGAGTCAGCTGACATTCGTAAGGTCTTTCATAGTTTGGATTCCGTGGGGAATGAAGGGTAAAGGAAAGTTCAGGGACTCATCAACAGTTTTCATCAACAAGTTTAATAGAATTTAATATCAAAACCAAAAATGAAATCAGGTCTGTTCTGTATGTAAGACTTGTAAGTATTGTCCTTTTGTGATCAATGGGAAATACTTTCTTTGACCCTTGGCTGAGTATTTTGCTGTTTCTATTTAGTTGGTCTGGTTATCTGTTGTTGAGAATGGCTTATAAAGTTCAGACATAACAATCTTTTTTCATCCAGGCGAGCAGAGACTCTCTGGATCTGGACAAATATCTGAATTCTTAAATTCTTCATTCTTGTGAAACTTTACATCAGAGCTGATACCCGAAACAGTTAAGCTACCACAGAGTTAAAGCTGGAAGAAGGCTAGAATGTCTATCTGTAAAGTCCTTAATTTATTACTGAATGTTTATACCTACAAAGCAAAGTTTCCTAAATAAATGGGAACGAAGGCGATCACTTACAGTTCATCAATTTATACTGGTAACATTATCACTGTATTTATTATCCAGCCTTACAGAGAGTATTCAATTCATTTGGTAGAAAACAGAGCCAGATGCACCATCTTCCGTTAAAGCTGTGAGTGTTAAAATGTCACTCATCCTTAGAGAGAAAACAACTGAATGTTCTTGCATGTTCACCGGTTTGCTGCAGTCTTGTATTACTTGTGAAACTTAAGTGATGGCATTTCTGGGACAATACTACATGCAAGAAATTCAGCATTTCTATCTTCTAGAAGGCACAGATCCAATAGTGACATTAACAATGCTGCATAAGATAGCAATGGTAAGGTAGACATTACATTTCCTAGTATAACTCCAAGTATACCTAGATTTCTTCAGTTGTTTCTATAGCATTTTTGTCTTTGTGTATACAGGCTGTGTGTATGTAGTTCCAAATCAAAGCTGATGAAGGTGGGAGGAATATAGAAAGATGGAAGAGTAATGTTTGCAGGAAAAGAGCTGAAAAAAAGGAGATTTTCACTTATCTGGACAGCTGGATTGCTGTGGAATGCAATATTTGATGGAAGACCCATGCAAATGTCAGGCAAGAAAGCAATAAATTCTGACAGCTCTCAGAGATCTAACAGAAAAATGCCCCTGAGAAGTAAAGTGAAGTTCTACAGCAGCAACATATTCAGGGCTTTCTGTAGAGTGGAGATGTGGCAGGTAAGACAAAAGCAGAAATTGGATGCTTTGGTACAACATTTCTAAAATCTGTCTGGAACTGGAGAGCAGGAAGGGGAATTGTTTAGCAGGTTTTCTGCAGATCTACCAACCAGACATTTGAGTCAGACATTGTGCAGCAAAAAAGGGTACAATTTCTGGTTATTTCATTGCTTTCCCATTTTACTCAAGGCTTGAATAAGCAAGTTGTCAACTATAGCTCACAGGGACAGTGAAGAAAAATGGAAGACAAGATCATGACAGGTTGGGGTGTTGGGACTGAATACAGAAAAGGAGAACATCATGTGAGCTGAATTTGAACAGAGTCCAGGCGACTGAGATGCAAACGTGTCACCTCCCAGTCTCTCTGTACAAAGGAACTTACATGGTCAAAATCATCTGGTACTGCAAAAAAAGTGCCCTATTACTGCAGAATGGTTTGAAGAGGTACAGCCTTATGACCTTTCTACTATTGGCAAGACCGATACAGATGCGGCAGCTGAAATAGCCACTCTTCCTACTGCTGCAGTCATTCTTGTATCAAAAAAATAAATCAAGATTTGTGCTTATCTTTCTGGATAGCAGTTTATATTGTAGTGGGAAGGCCTCTGTAAATTCATCATGCTTCAAAGACCTTATGTCCTTGTTTAGTCCATTCTCCAGGTAAGTCATGGACAGTATAATGCAGTGCCTGGAGCTTACAAAGGTTCACAGAGCCAGCTTTCCTAATCGTAGGAAGTGGGTAGTGTTTCTTTCAGTTCTAAACTTACTTTATTTAGGAAAGTAAGGGGCAGTATGAGTGAAATCTCTAAGATGTTAAATGGGAGGAGGATTTTTATCACATGTAAACATTCTTCAGATGAGTTAAGACAGAAATTCTCAGTCTTGCCTACACAGGGAAATACCAGAACCATAGATTGAAGGGAGGGAACATGTATCTAGCTTAGGTACATTTCTGGGCATTTTAATTTTATATCTATATAAATTTCTGGGTTCTTTGTAGGTAACTGTTTACATCTACCCCTCTGAATAACCCTTGGACAACTCTTACCTGTAAGTGCAGCCAAGAGATAATTATTTAAAGCAGCACTTTACATCAATACTCTGCAGCTTAGCAAAGAATGGTTATTGTGTAGATAGTAAGGTACAGGTCAGACTGTACCTACTAGATTATGTCTAATCAGGTTTTAGGAATTCAGGGATATCATCTCAAAAGCTTTTGAAAACCTGACTCTTAAGTATACTGCTGCCTTCCATCTCAGTTTCCATCACTAGTCATCCAGGGTATTTGGTAATATGAAAGTCTGTTTGATATTCTGGTTTTTTTTTTTCATTTTACTCTTGAACTTTTTCTACACTGAAAACCAGTGTTAAGCAGAGGTTACTGGCTAGTTTTCCTATCAGGTGAGCTACCATGGTATTTATACCAATTTATCATGTCCACCTGTCCATCTAAATCATCCCTGACTTAAAAATCACAGTTAAATAGTATATTTTTATAACGTAAAATACGAATTTTTGCTATCTGGCCAAGTGGAACTGAAATAAGATCCCACGGTTTGTGATAATAGCTTCATAGTGTGTCCTGAGGGCTGTTGAGCTGCTGCAGTTGTATTGATTTGAAGATATGGCATACAAGTTCTTAAAATGTGTTATTAGATAGGGTTTTCTCCTGTTGTTTGTTATAAGTAGAATGTGAAACACCCTACAGAAATTCACTGTGGCAGGACAGGAGGCAGGTGAGTATGATTTGATGATGCCCACTTTATTCTAATGGAACCAGGTTTGTGTGAAACACAGTCATAGCAGTTCACAGGTGAACCTCTCAGTTTTGTTGTGTACCAAGTTCATACTTCTTTGACTCTGTCTTGAGATTTTTAATCCTGCAATTTAATGGAAATTAACTTCAGCCACTGGCTTTTGCATTGCTTTCTAATAACTGTGAAATTGCCCAGGTTCTTTGGAAATTGCCCAAGGATCATGAACTACAACAAACCTTTGGATAATATTGTTATAAGTTCCAGATGCTCTTAGGAGTGTTTCCAACAGCCTTCAGTGATAAAGCCTGGAAACTTTCCAGAGCTGGTAAATGCATCTAATTCCTTCCAGGTCCAATAGCTACTACAACCTTCCTTGGAGCCTTGAACCGTAAGCACAGTGTACTTTTTGTTGGGTAGCTCAGACTTTCCTTTAGCAGATAATCAGAATGTAATCATGTTAGCAGTGAATTTTACATTAAAGCAATCCCAAAAATACTACCAATCACTTTTAAGTTTATGAACCACATCTCTCAGAAATACACTTGAGTAACAGGAATTGTGTAAGAGCTAGGTAATCCTTCCAGCAGCAGAAAGCTCTGCTAGCGATTGTTTTAAGCCGTTATTGGGGGATGAAAGCACTGCTTTAGCTGTGGAACAGTAATAAATAGGGCTTTCTCTTACACAGCATTTTTCTTTTTTTCTGGCCATCACCTGATCAACTGTGTATTGTAATCTGGTGCTATAATGGTTTACCTCGGTTTTACTCTTACTGCTTTCCATCCCAGAGGCATTTTATTTCATTTACTTATATTCCCTAATACTTCCCTATTATGTATTTCCCATTATGCTTATCATTATTGTTTTGAATGGTTCTTGATCTGAAAGACATTGCAATTATTTTACCTGTGAGTTTCAGCCTTGATGAGGTACAGAGCAGAATTGCTATTTTATATAATAGTAGACTTTACATATTAAACCCTTTCCTTTGACCGGTACCACAGAGCATTCAAAACTAATAGCTGTAAAAATATTTGACTGTGTGCCCATGAGTGGCTGTATTCTAGCTGTAACAGCTAACCAAGTCCACCTGCCCAGACAAGGCATAGCTGGGGACAGTAGTGTCAACTCTGACAGATAAATCAAATTGGACTACCTGTTGGTAAAAATGAGAGCAAATATCTGTTCAGCTTCAGAGCTCAGCTAAGCTGTAGTTGCCAATCTGGGTGTTTTCTCACTAGATAGAACAACATCGGTAGTTGCAGGTTGGTATCTGTTCAAGTCCAAAACTGTCAGTAGAGGCTTCAACAATCAGCTATGGGATTAAAATTGCATTGCAAGTGCACCTAGACCTTCCAGCACTCTTCCTGATCCTGATTGACATGTGTTTTCTTGTTCACCATGATGTTTACCAAAGCATCTTATGAAAGACTCCTAAAACTATTTCATTTCCAAATCTATGCATTAAGTGAACCAATCTCAGGTTATCTAATAGACTGAACAGAAAACCACTGAGTCTGATGGTTTCTCACAAGCCATCCAGTTATCCCCACAATGGTGACACCTATCATCCATGTGGTAGGAGAAAAGCTGGGGACAATGACCTCTTGATCATGCAGAACACAACCCATCCTGTTGTGTGGGGCAGAGTACCATGGTTTACATCGACAGTTTAGGGACTTGAGCATCCATTAGACAAATTTCCAGATTGATAATCCATAAAGGTTCTTCTTTCAGATCATGGGGTATGATGTTTTCCTTCTAAAGGATTTTATCTCTGTGGATCTACATGAGATTGTGGAAAGGTTTTCTTGCTCCAGTGCCTTTCCTGGCAGAAACTTCAAGACAATAAAATGATCTGGCTCTAATCTCATCCAGATGCTATTTTAATATCTCCTTATAGGAGGACCCTAAAAGTCAGTAAATATTAGGAAGGGAAATGATGAAAACTTAAATCTGTTAGCAAAGCTTTTTAGGGATTTTTACTTTCACCTGCTTCCAATAACTCATTGGTATTTGGATCACTAGGCTTTGAAGCTGTGTACTCTGCCTGGGATTTAGCTTTTAAATATGGGCAGGCTTCAAAATGGAGTGTTAGACTGCATCAACCATGTTTTTCATCACACAAACTCTAAATTCTGTGCGTAAAAGTATTTCTTTTTTTTTCTTGCAATTTTTCTTCAGTGTTTGTGGTGACTGTAATGTCACCATCTGTTCAAGAAGAAACAGAATAAGGTGCCAGCTCAGATGTGTCAGAGAGATTAAAGCCCTGTAATGTTCCAAAATTTCGTATTATGATAAATCTATTTGATTTCATTTAATATATATCTATACTGGTTATTGTTTATAGACAGAACGCCCAACTGTAAGAGTCATATGTGAGAAGCTCAAGACTGACTGATTGCTTGGGATTAAATCTCAGTTCCAGAGAAATTGAAAGCAGGTTTTTTTCTGACCTCAGTTTGCAATGTTTCTGAAGCTAGCTCCAGAAATCACCTGCTTATTCTGGACCTGCTTAATAAAACATTTCGGTTCAGAACAGGCATTGCTTTAGCAGACCAAGCTGTGTTCAGTCGAGTCCTGCATTTCAGCTGTAGTAATCATCAATCTGTGATGCTTCAGTAAGATCGATGATTCTATTTTATCCTTGTCTGAAGCAGTCTATCAAAGTTGGGATTACACTAGGTGTAAGGTCTTACACCTTGGCACATGCAGTTTTCAATCCAAGATTTGTGACTAAACAATTAATTGTGCATACTTTTTTTATCTCTTGACTTTTGGGTGGATTTGAAAAATTAATCATAGACAATTTTTTTTTTTCTGCAATAACTGTTTCTATTACTAGAATATTTATAGTGGGAATTATTTAAAGAGATACCTTTATGCAAAGGGATATTTGCCAAACAGATTGTACAGGAAGCAATGATTACAAGATCCCTGTGCCAGCTGCTTGTTTCTGTGTAAATCTCCAACAGGACTGGATGTCCCCTTTGGAAACAATCAGTCAATACTGGAACCTACAGGGGGGATCAAATCCAACTACATTTTGACAGAATCCACTTCTGGCATTCAGATCCATTAATCTGTATGATCCGATAGTTTCTAAACTCTCCTGCTCATTCAGTGTCCAAAGCACATAGGAGATTTCTTCTGCCATGAAGAATCCTCTCCTCTGACAGTGAAGATTAGCTGAACGCATTCCCTTGCCAAGGCTCCAGAGTCTGTCACAATGTGAAATTTCAAATAGCAGAAAAGAATGAAACTGTGCTAATGGTGCTACTTGCATCAACAAAAAGTGCTGCCATCTCTATGCATCTTGGGAGGTTCTCAAGGACCTCTGGCTTCAAAGCCTCATTAGGATCTTTCCTATTCTGCCCTGTATAGAGTTTCAACCTGCATACTGTGATGTTAAACACATATCCTGCCAGCATGGAGCTGGTGCAGCCATTGCAAGTTCAGACGTAATTGTAGATATCAGAACAGGGCTTGAGGGTCTGACTGAGGGACTGTTCCACCTTGCAGATATTTTTAGATGGCTGCACATCTCACTTAGTGTGACTTTTAGAAATACTTTTAAAGAGATTCACATAATAGTTCACTTCTGTGTGCAAAAGGAATATTTCTCAAGATTAATGTTGCAGAAGTTGGAAGCAACGCCAGTACTGATTACCTAGTGATGACACCCAGTGAAAAAGTTAGTGTCCAGATCATTCCACGACTCTCCCCCAGGACTGTTTTCTACCTTGTCTTCTGAATCTGGCTATTGTTGGATAGAAGGATCAGACCTGCTATAGGAAAGGCTATTCTCATAAATAACAACATAACCAAATAAAATTTGAAAAGGCACAAGAAAAGAAATAGGCTTAGATGAATGAAGACAAGCAAAATTTGGTTGCCAGTGAGCACCAAACAAGAAGTTATCACACGTTGTCATTTCCCTTCAATAAACAGTTTGAATTTAAGGTTTACATTCAAGAAATGTTTAACAAAATGGCCAAGAACTGAATAGTATGAAGATTTGCCTAAAATAGTTAGGTAGTAAATCTGCTTAATTTCACTCTAACATAAACTAGCCATCAAGTTCAGAAATACAAGTAAAGGCAGTAATTCTTCTTCAAGCAGCTAGGCCAGTTTGTGACAGTGCTATCTGGGTAAGAAATGGATGTATCTTGACAGCAAGTACACAGTATTGAAAAGGTTCCTTTTCTTTGTAAGCATCTTTTTGTAAGCACATTCCTTGTGAAAGGCAGCAAGTGGGACTCAAACAGGTTGTACTGTATGGAGGGCAGGAATGCTTCTGAGATACTGCATCATGGAAGATTTTGTCAGTTCAACAACTCCTCTATTAAACAAACAAACAAAGAAAAAGCCCACGGTAACAATGCCAATAAAGTGAAAATCTGTATGAGTTGTGGTATTTCAAGTTCAAGCTGAAATATAAAGCATGCTTCAGTCGTTTGCATTAAATGTAATACTTCAAGTCCAGATACTTCAGTATCTCTGCAGAATGAAAGTAGGAGATGATAATCCTCAAAATCCCTAAGGCTACTTTTTTTTTTTTTTTTTTTTTTGAGCATTTTTAACCGCTAGCTTAATCAGTACAAGGAAATGGGTGAAAAAGGCTTTAGGCATATATAAGACAACCCAAAACTCATAGTGACAAATCTTATGCAATGGACAGGATCGAGTGATACATACAACTCTGTCAAAATGGGATTTTTTACACTGAATGAAACAGAAGCCTCTGGGCGTGTGAACTCAAGCACACGAAGAAGCGAGCAAATGTTTCTAGAGCAGTTTAGTTTTTTCATAACCTGTTGAGTTTGGTCTTTTAGTTCACTTTAGAGTAGGATACTTACAATTGTCTCAGATGCAAAGTAATGGGTGCTTAAAAACTGTAGAGTAATTATAGAGAAGACAAGATCTGAGGTCAGATCTCTAAATTTTAAAATAATTTTGCCTCCTGTCTCACTGTCAGTCATATCTCTAATGTGGTTGGTACCTAAACCCAGAAGGACTGAATTAAAAGTATAATGGTGTAAGCCAATTGTTCCATGATGTAAAAAGGGGGGAATTAATGTTTGACCCCTGTGAGCTGACTGGCGTACGTCTGGAAGTATGAGATTTAATTAGACAGATGGTATCATACATTACTGCTTTAGAAATGCGATTAATCATTATAAATGTTCTAGGTCCTTTAAAAGACTGACTAGAGCATCTGGCTATCCACACTGAAACAGTGTACACCCACCTGACAGGAATCCATCTCCATAACATAGATGATACTTGTGTTTATGTTAATTACTTTGCATCTTTATGCTTCAGTTGAATGGACAAGTGCTGGCACATTCTTTTAAATAAGGCAGATTCATTCTGAAGTTAGACTGCATTTAGAATCTGTCTGCTGTTGAATTTTAGCATCAACGAAAAGCATGAAGCAAAAAAATCCAACCTTAACCGACCAGTTTTCGGGAAGCCTGCAGATAAATTTTATGTAGACTTGTAGACTAGGGAAAGGCAAAGTGCCTTTGGTTGTTGTGGAGTTACTTTTCTTCACTGAATCATCACGTCAGTTAGGACCCACACAACTGTAAACCTGGGCAAGTGCAGTACCATTACTCCCAACATGTTCTAGCTGACATGCTCACCAACTCATTTCAAAATAGCTCTCATGTTGCACGTACGTGTGATCCAGCTTTGTCAGCAGTCAATGAGCAGAAGAGCTGCCTGTCTCAAATGCTCTGCTTTACATGTAAGTCATCCTAACACTCATGGCCACAGACTAGGTGTCTTAGGAGTATTCCTTATGCAGATGCTTGGGAAATGCCTAACAACTTGCCTTTTTTAATGAGGGCATACAGCGTGAACTTAGGAGGAGGAGCTTGGTAATGCTGGTCAGCCCCTTCTGGTGGGTACTTTTCCTTGGATGTGTAAAAGCATGGTGATTTATTTGCTTCAAATAGATATTATATTTTGTAGTCCTCTATATTTATCCACATTCTGTCATTTAGTTCCATCTGCTGTACATGGGAAATTGAGTCTTTATTTTAGAATCCAATTCAGCAAACTGCTGTCGGCTTGTGGCTTTCAGAGATTCACAGTTCTTCAAGCTGGACAGTACTCTTCATTTTCGTCGATTCTCTAAAGTGCGTGACTCTTAACTAATTTGCTTTCTCTGTTTGCACATTGCCAGCTGATTTCCAAAGTACATAGCAATAATGCAGGAGATGTTGGTGCCTTGCAGGATGGGGAGATCCCCATGCATGTCTCTGAGGTTCCTTTTCTTGGGAACATTTCAGTCATGATCAAAGAAATAAGACATGAGACCATCTTGAGGCTGAATGGTAGCCATCAGATAATCAGCCAGTGTTGCAAAACAAGTACTGTAGACTTAGCTGATGACCTAACTATATAGGTTTCTATACACATTTTCGTTTGTGAAAAGTCACATTAAGAGCCAAAGATACTCAGAGAAGCCAGATTGTTGTTTCTCTTGTTTAGCAGATCAATGGATTAATGCTCTCTGTCATTTTCATATGACTCTGAAAGTCTTAAAGAAGTAAACACACTTTAGAGGATTACCTTCTAGTTTCTGTGCATTTATAAATGCCATCTGTTCATATCTGAGAGCTGGCTGTTATGGTAACCTGAGTCTTTTACACTTGAGCTAATTGCAGAGTACGTGCCCATGCTCATGGAGCACATACACATGTGGGTGCATACTGCTGGCATGAGGATGCTGACAGGGAAAATCCAGAATATGGGAAGCCTTTAGATGGATATTTCCTGCCACAGTGGTCTGGTTGGAAGCAAGGAGGTTCTCTCCTCCACAAGCCCAGGAAGCAAGGAAGGTTACTTGTAATGCTACAGCATGCCCAGAGGCCAGGTAACAAAGCCTCTGCTCTTTTGACAGTGTAAATCAAACGTTGGGGAAAAGATGAGGTTGAGGTGGAAGCCTCTATTCTGAAATTCTCTTTTTCATATAAACTTTGACATATCTTGTGTGTGATTCAATGTTAAGGTGTCACTTGTTCATTCCATCTGTACAAAGTAAAGCTCATGATTACTATGGCCATGGAGTGAGTTTGAATCATGATGCATAGAACTCCCTGTGCATTTACTGAACTTCTTTGATTATTCTTCATAGAAAGTAGTTTGGTATATGTACACAACATTTCCTCAAATGACTTGTGCTCTTAAAAGTGCCTTTCAGAACGTGGCCATGTAGATCTAATAGAAGTTCCTAAAACAATTTCACAAAGTTAGACAGGTACACAGCCTCATTCCCCATAGTTGACTGTTGTATTAACTAGTATCCTGCTACTGCTTTCCTGCTCTGTGCCTCCATTAATTATGGATCAATTATTCAATTCTTTAGGAACTCAGGTGATGCCTGGGCTACTGAGTTGTGAAATTAAAGCAATGCCACAGTGAACAGGAAAGAACATGCATTTACTTTAGAGCCATCATCCTACAATACTGATATTCCTAGGACAAAAGCATTCTCTTCGATCAATAATTAAGCCAATTCATATGAATGTCCTTTTTACCCACACTGCTTCTAACTCTTCTAGCATAACATTTATCAAGACCTTCTTTCTGAGTAACAATCTTTCCACGTTTTTTTAATGGCACAATCAAAATCTGAAAGCCAAATGCCTGTTATCACCATAGTCATAATTCACTGTGCTCTATACTTTTTCTAGATGAAGCACAGCACATTGACTGAAAGAACAATTGCTTTACAAAGTGAATCCTGTACTTCAGAAAAAGTGGCTGATCTCGGACACTGAGGTCAGTTTAACAAATAAAGTATTAATTTACTATTTCACATCCTGGAAAAAGTGTCAAACCAAAATGAGAGCAGTGACTTCGCAGCTGCTGGGACCAAGAGGAGTAGCACTCTCCAACACATTGCTCATTTTGCAGTCAGTCTCTTGCTTAAAATTTCACTTAGATTCCTGTAAAATTTTGCTTGTTAAGTCAGTTCCTCTTTACATTTGGGGAGTGAAATTTCTGATGACAAGTCTTTTGTTAGTAGAAACTGTTTGCTTTTGAAAAATATTCTCTGGTGTAAGAATCTGAATAAAATCAAACCCAAGTATTTACACAAAATAAAAAAATGCTAACAAATAAAGATAGTGGCCTGGTTTTCATTGCTTTGTCCTTTGTTCTGTCATCTGCATCTATCAAATTAAGCAACTGATCAAATTACAGGAAAAAAATTCTAACACTTTACAGCTTTTTTGTGCAAGGCAGAAAGGGAAATTAAGCTGATACTGTTTTCAAATATCTATAATTTTAATAAGTTGCCAAGTATTCAATGCCCAGCCTCCCTGACATCAACTGCCATGTTGTAAATTATCTTTAAGGACATAGTGTGAGGTTGTGTTTGTCTCTATAGTTAGGAAGGGTCTGCATATATATGTCCATCAGGACTGAAATTGGTGGCTGTCTCACCAATTTGTTGCTTTCACCCTGAGCCTGTGATGTATGACAGACTATGCAGATTGCTACTGGGGTGAGCACAGGTAAAATTGTGGCTCCTAGAAGTGCTTGCAAATACAGACTGTGTCATTAACCCTGGGAAGAGTGGCACCGATATCTGTGCTGCTGAGAACCAATCTGCTGGTGTCATGGTTCTTTAAAACCTCAGGACAACATGTGCAAACCAGTTTGTGCCAATATTTGCTCCAGTTCCATTACAAAATGCAGATTCTGTACTATGTAGCAAAGTTTTTATTCACACAAAGTTTTATTCACACCACCCCTCTCAGGCTGCCTTGGGCATCTCAGCAAAATGCTACTTAGAGCCCCCAAGTTTGGAAGCCCAGCTTTCCTCTCTGGTTAGTGAAAAAAAAAATGTTAGGGGCTTCTAATTGATTCATGACACCCCAGTTAGATAGCTGATGTTGAGTGAGTTAAAAACCTCTTTAAGTCTCTAAAATTTCCAGAGGAATGTTTCATGTTTGTCTCTTGCTGAATCTTTCACCCTTCAAAAATGTTTTTTAGTGCTCATTGTCTGAAACATAGTTTGAGCTCATGACCCAGAAAACCAGAGTTACAAAAAATGTTGATTTTCTTTTTGTCCTGCTCCTGGATTTCCAACTTGAGTAAAGGAGAACTGTGGCCTGAAAGATATGTTTGTGATTCAAGCTTACTTAGAAATAAAAAAAGATTTCTGGGCTTTCTGTGTTGGTTTGGTTTGGATTGTTTCTAGATATCATGACCTTCTGTGGTGGGAAATGTTGTCCTTTCTCATGTGGTTTGTCAAGGTGTGAAGTGTATGAAATGAAAGCTCAAAGTGTTTCTTTCCTTTTTTAGGTTTTAGCGTTTTAAATGGCATGAAAACTTACTTCAGGGTAGTCACATAGTAATGATTTTTGGATCATGTAAGTACACTACAATACTGTGCTCTTTTGGCTGGGCTTGTACATACGACACTTTTCAGAGGTTCTCGGTGAGTGAGAAGCAACAACGTGTAGTAGGAATTCACAGCAACTTTTTGGCATGTGTGATTTAACAGAGAGTTACAATATAGAGACATTTTTAAGGGGAAAACTTTAACCTTTGAAAAAACTGTGTTGGAACATTAGCTTGTTAATTTAGAAATGAAGGGGTAAAGCTTCCCTGAGTTTATTTTGAAAGCGTCGGCCTCTACGTGTTTGTCAGCTTCTGATGAAAAATACTTCTCAGGTGTAATAGCTGCGGGAGGATGGTGAGATGGTGCACTGCTCTGGTGGTTAGTCATTCATTGACAAACTGCCTGCTTTTGCTACTAGATTTATATGGCCATTTAAAAAGAGAAAATCCAGAACCCGTAGACTAGACAAGAGCATCATAACGTGTTATTTCTCCATCTAATGAAAATGTCAGCTTCCTTGGTCACTCTTCCTTCTGCCCAAAAAAATTTGTGCCTTTGAAGGGCAGGTGTGTTTTATATAGGATAAATCTAACTAAAAGGGCTATTTTTTTTCTCCCTAATGGAATATTTTTTGAGGTCTTATACCATCTGTCTATACTAGGTTCAATTCCACTCTCAAGAGCAGACTTGTCCTTCATCAGTGATGGCCACACTAAGTTCCATGAGTGGAGCTCTCTAGAGAGAGAGAGACCTGGTGGGGATCTGGGCATTTGTTCATTCCCATGAATCTGGCTGGAAGGAGCACCAGTGAAATCAAGTCCAGTTCCCTTCAGGTTTCAAATCCATATCTTCCTGAGATGTATGCATACATCTTCAACTTACCTGTGCTAGAAAGCATAACAATCCCATGGAAGACTTTGCCCAAATCCACTTCCAAACTCAGAATTCATCTTGCAGCACAGACAGAATAGAATCTTTTGACGTTGGTTGTTCAGGAACCAGGGACTGCAATCTTAGAAAGGCTGCATCTCCGGACCTCAGTTCAGCAGTCCTTTTAATGGGGCCAATGGTATCAGCTTTAAAAAGCAACTAGAGCCATTTAGATGAGCTGTATAGTAGAAAGTAGTATTAATAGACTTCATCTGACAGCCAAATGAGAATGACACTGTTCACCGCTATATATTACATGAGAGTTTTCCCTTTTTCACAAAGAGTTGGTATCGTGTTAGCAACCATGGTAAACACATTTCCTGATTGCTTTTTCCTTTCTTTCTAACTTTAGAATACATCACTTGAGGGACTGTGTATCATTTACTGAATTGCTTCTGTTTGCCTCCCCCATCCACTGCCTGCATCGTCAGCAGTCTGGGATCCAGCCGGTGACATTTTTCACTCCTTGTCTCAGAGGCACGCAGTGCTAAGTCCTGCCCAGATGCTCTCGCACGTCTTTCTGCAAAGTCTAGTGATAGAGCTGTTCAGCTGAGCAATACTCACAGCCAGAGGGGCAGGTCTTGAGAAAGAAAATCGGACAAAATCAGACTTGCCGGAGATGTTGAAAACAGTTGTTGAAGAGCCTGATTTCAATTTAAAGGACACTTCTGCTTTGCCAGTTCCAAAGTGCTATGGCTGGTAATAAGAGATGCTTATGCCGCACAATAGCCAAAATACGGTCACTGAAGCAGGGTGAAATTAAAAAAGGTTTCTTCATATACGGTATGATGTAATGATTTCTGTCATGCTCACAGCCATAAATGAAAATAACAATTCATTACACACCCAAACTAAGCAAATAGTTGAGGCTGCAGGTAGTACATAAGTAATAAAACCAAAGCCAACGTAAGTACCCAGAGGCTGAGTGCATTCTCCACTGTATTTATTAGTTTTGATCTAGACCAGAATAGACTAGGCTAGAAATAACCATCCACCTGCTCTGAGCACCCTGACAATTATTTCAATCTACAAAACCAAAATGCAATATGAACAGCTTACTGCTCCTAGCAAAGTGCAATACCCACTCAGACATTCCTACCCCTCCTTTTCCAGCAGTACTTTAATTCATTTCTCTTTCTCCTCATGCCAGGTCACATAGATGAATATTGCAAGCACTGCTGATAGATGCAATAGCAAAGTATTTTTTTGTTTCCTTCATTTTTCAATGAAAAGCAGAGAATGTTGCCTAAAGTGCAATGAAAATGCTTTGCCATGTCTGTTTTTAGAAGCAGGCTTGTAAATTATTAGGCTTTTGTTCCTACTTTCTTTAAGAAATTGCCCTCTCTCTTCTTTTCTGTGCTTAGCTGCTTTATTTAATAGTTTGGCCTAACAACTTCCTCTCTTTGCTCCATTCTACCTTTTACCTTACTAAAACAGAAGAGGATGAGTAGGAATATTACTTTTAGTAGGAGAAAAGTATTTGAAAATCTGCCAGTGTTCTAGCTATTTAACCACCGTGTCTTTATTTCTTTTAATATTACTAGAGGTGATTTCATATATTATACCAAAAGAATTGATACCTTACCAGTTAACATTCTTACCAATGAATTTAACAGGTGTTTCTATGATTTAGATACAGACCAAGAAAACAGTTTGTTTTTTCCCAGTCACATAAGAGCAACTCTGTGTTACAGCAATAGTTGTGAAGCCATACATGAAATCTTAGCATCCTGAAAATCTATGGCAGAACTTCCTAGAATGCAAATACGTAAATTTTCAAACAACTGAAGTGCCCAAACTCCTTTGAAGATTTCAAATAACTCACTGGCAATATCATCTTGACATACAGATGTTTTGAGGTCTGTAAACCTGTTTACAGACTGAAAAGTAATCCACGGCAGTGAGAACAGAATTTAGCACAGGACTTATAAAAGATTTTAAGAGACCTAGATACCTGTATCCATGATTACTCCTTCCACTACTGCTACAAATATTATTGGTTTATGCCTTGTCTGTCTCCCCACAGCTGGAAGTAAGGCAGCAGACACACATTCTCTTCTGGAGCATCTGTGATGCTTAAAGAGGTTATGCTCCCATCCCACACCCATCTGTCTCCTCTCCCTCTTGCTCTCTCTTTAGTTTTCATGAGTCAGCTGGTATCCTCCAGGTCTTCCAGCTGTCCAAATCTCACTGCTATTAGCAATAACCGCTGAAGGCTGGGTCACAAAATAGGAAATAGGGAATTCTTTCCCTTGAAAGGAAAAACAATATTTTCCCTTTTCTAATCAAGGAAAAGAAGTGGAAAAGATGAGATGTATTTTTTTCAGTCCAAAGTCCGAAGCAAAATGTGGATTTCTCATTGGCTTCACCTTATCTTTGCCTTCATTTTTTATATATCAGAAAAAAACAGTGTGGTAAACGTATGTCACATTTCAGATCTGCTCTGAGTTACGCTGCAGGGAAACTCCCCCCTTCTCCAGTGCATCCCCAGGATCCCCAGGGATGAGAGGCTCTGTGTACCTTCCCCTCTCTCCCCCACTCCAGTATGTACCCCTCAGGCTTTGGTAAAATATGCAGCACATAAGCTCTGAGGTGAAACTTGACATACGTATGTTTTTGCTGTTTCATTTCAGGAGCCGTGTTAACTTGGTATGTAAATGAATCTAAAGGTGACTACTCCACAAAAAAATATTAATCAAAACTCCTTCCTCCCGTTCTACTGTATCATTGGCGAGTCTTTGTATCCAGGCAAACCAGCCGAGTGACCTTCTGAGTTTCAGCAGAAGTTGCCTCTTCCCTTCCAGACCCTCATAAGCCTCTTCTGTAACTCCTGAGGCCCGGCTGGCTGTGCCCAGCCATCTTGGTCTCTGGTTGTGCTGCAGGCCCCTGGTGCCCTTCTGTCCACATCTCCTTCCTGCTCATCACATACTGTTTTCCCTGAAACCTCTTTCTGGTCAGATTTAGTTGCTCCCTCCATCAGGAACAATGTTTCCCTTCTTAACTGGCCACCTGACAATGGCAATGCCCTTTCAGAGGATTTTACTACACAGACTGAGAGTAAACAGATGCTATCACTCACAGGAAAACTGAAAGCCTTTGCTCAATCAAAAGGTGTTTATTTATTTAGTATGAATAAAGGAATTTTTTAAGCATAATTCAGGGAGAGAACTTTGAAAGACAACTTGCCTTGTGTGTTTTATGAAAAGGCTGAAAAGTGCTTTTGTGTTTCTGCACAGTTTCCATTGTTTTAGTAGCAGTGAACAGTGATGTGTTGCTCCCAAGTACCTTTGTTTGTATACAAAACCATATTTGAAATGGTATCAAGACCTCCTTTAAATACCCTGGCAAATGAAAGGAGATAAAATCCAGTTTTTGGATGCAGATTCTGAAGTGCCTTATTCAGTGTCCTTTAAGTATTGCAATCCCATGTTCTTAAGATTCCTTAGAGATCAGGCTCAGAACTGAGTAAAGGTGAAATTTATTAATAAGTTCATAAAATAAGTTCATTATAATGGTATTTCATAGGTTTGGGCTTGTGATTAATGGATTGTAAATTTATACTTTAGAAGAACATGATTATATAAATACTTATTGAAGTTAACAGGGTTGTTCTTTGAAGAAAAATGCCATTCAGCAGAGCACTTAAATGTATGCATAGCTCTAAGCATATGTTTAAGTTCAAATGAAGTCAATCTATTTGGTTTTAAGAGGGCCTGACTGTGCTTACACTCCTTGGAACATTTATATTGATATATAGGGTTGCTGCTGTAATAGCCTTGGGATGTCATTAATGTTTTAAAAACAATAGTCTTTCTAAGCACTCATGACCATTAGGTAAGAAAACTACTATTATTTGGCAGACTAAGGCCTTAGAAACTCTGTCATCTAATATGTTTTTTCAACTTTCGTATGTATTGTACAGATGCAAAGGAGAGAATTTAACTGCATGCCAGTTGCTGAAGACTAGTCACTTCTGCCAAGTGTTGTAGACAAAATGTTGCCAGACTGCAGTTCAAGAATACTGGTAAAAAAAAAAAGATTTCCTACTTCTAATTGTTCTCCGTGAATATTCAGAAAGAGTAATTATGGATTTGCTCTGGAAGTCATTTTCCACGGGTTATTTCAGACTCTCCTTCCACTTACAGACTGTACTAGTGCCTTATGGAAGAATGGGAAAGAAAGATCTGTGGTCATACTTTCCAGTGGTCACAGCATAGAATGGTGTAGGAACATTGCTGACACAGCAGCCACCTCAGTGCATCTCCCTTATAGTAAAAAGCTGCACTGTATAAGGATAGTTTGAAGGCACAAGTTAATTAATTATTTTTCTGTAACAAAGACATCTGATGTCTTAATTACAAGAAATAGATACAGAACTAACAGGAACATTCTACATTATTAAACAAGGGTATAGAGGTTGCACGTATTTTTTCCTCTATGCACTTAGGACACTGTATGTACAAAATAAACTTTTAATGTAAGCATTCCAAATCTAAATTTCAAAGTCTGTAACATAGGTGATCTATCAATATATGCAAAACAAACAGCACGCTTAATCCCCCTGCTTCTTAAAGTGTATCTGTAGGTTATTTGTCAGCATAAAGCAATCGCATGCTCTGCAGAACATCATTTACCTGATTGAGATGAAATCATCCCATGGTTTTTTTCTCCCCTTATTTTCCAAAATAATTTCTACAAGAGACTCAAAGTCTTTGCGTGTCTGCAGCCACCACTCTCTCCAAAAACAAAGGATACTGCTGCTGTCCCATTGGTGTCCATAGCCAGTTCATACCTTAAATTTGCCCCAAATTGCTTTCCTGTAGAACAGAGTTTCACTGACATCAAAGAGGTATTATAGTTCCTTTGGACTTAGGAACCTTTTATCTAATGTAAGAATAATGATTTAAAGAGCAGCAGTAATGGTGATTGATCAAATCTGTCCCCTTATAGTTGAGCAAACCTTCCTGGACATCATTTTACGTGATTGAGATTTGTCATTTTGGCAATGACCAGGAACATTCGTAAAACTAGAGAGGAGGGAGTGTAAGCATATAGCCCAGAGTCCTTCTTTGCCATTTCTTGTCTATAGGCTGAACTCTGCTATATAACACTTGGCTGCTGTTGTCTTGAATAACGACCTTCTCATTTGCGTAAATGGGTTGATAATCTGACTTTTTTAAAGTTCTCTTCCACATAAATGCACAGAAGTAGCAGATTCATATCACCATGCTTTATGCTGGACATGAAATGGAGCCATTTAGAAGTAATTCAGTAGTGTCTCTTTTTTAAAGCTATGCATAGAAATGCATGAATTGAGAATAGCAAAAGTCCTGTTGTTACAGAGATCCAGTACAATGGGTAAATGCTGATTGAATGTCAAATATACTACACTGGGCAGTGCTTTAATCAGTTTTTTTCTATATATTCCAGAAAGTGATGCATACTTTGAATTATATCTCCAGGGGAGGGGGGAGAAAAAAGACAGTAGTGCTCTTGTCAATAGGATTTAGAGAAATACCAGAAGTCTCACTCAAACTTTTTTCAAGCTTTTGTGTAGCAAAGCTATGCAGGGCTCAGAAAAATGCAGTATCAAAAATGTAAGCTTTCAACATTGTTCTTGTGCTCCACTGAATGGCCATAAATATGATCTTTATAAGGTTTTGTGTTTGTCACTCAAGGATCCTATATAAAACCTATTATGTTTATAATTAGAAATATATTCTCTCCCTTTTCCAAATTCCAGTCTGTACTCTAAAAGTCATGATGCAAACATCATGGGCATTTATAGTAAAGATGAAGGCTCTATGCCAAATTAGGCCCAGATTAAAGCCTCAATATCTTCAGTTTCTTTAATGCATCTGCACAAGGCTAAAACTTGTTAAACAGCTTATATGATGGTGCAAAGGATGCAACTTCCATTCTTACTTTTGGATCTCAGGAGCTGAGAACAATAAAAATAATTTCTATTGTAATAGTCATCAGGATAAGGCAGCTGGTATAAGAGAATGACACAGGGCACAGGAAAAGGTGCTGTTCTTGTACGTTCTCTTCCAACTGGAACCACAGTTCTACTTGTAGTGGATACCATTTTTTTTTTCCCATACAGAAAATTCTCACTGAGCTGGTGTAAAGGAGCTATGAGCATTAATATCCTCTGGATATTAATGTTTGGTTGCATCTAGAAAAACAGAAAGTAGCTGTATTCCACTAGCAGCTGAGCAGTGGAAAAAGCTGGCTAGAATTAGTCCTTAAAATACAAAAATTAATCAAGTACTATTTCCATTCCTTTGATCAAACAATATTGCATACACAAACTCACTACGGTCAAAGTTCAGAGCTGTGATCTAAACAATTCTCCAACAAAAAGATGTAGATCACCTAGCTTAATGTTTGTGACTTTACTTCTTACTGGATCATTTGAACAACATTTGGGAATCAATCTATTGGGTTTTTTAAATCAAAGTTTACAGAAATAATGTAAGGTTGGCCTGTGAATGCTCTGAGCATTCTTACATATTTCTTTTGTTTTCAGTCCTTCTTTGAATAAAAAATCAAGTTCCTGTGAATGGAAATTTCCTCTGATGGCATTTAGAGAAGCATTTCTCTAGTTGCCGTTTAGCGTGGATGTTAAGGAGTAACAGAAACTTTTTAAATTATAGAACTAATTATCTACATGCAGCTGATCAAACATTTTGCACTTCTAGCTGTGAGCACAACTCGCCACATCTGTTGGCCTCTCCCTGGGTAAGTCTACGCTGCGGTTGCTGCTGTGAATGTTATGGAGTGGAGACACACCAAAGGCAGCATTAAACTAACAAGCCTTGGATTTGTTAGCATGACAGCAGAAAGCTTGGTGGTGGCTTTTTGCCTGGAGTCTTACGCAGTCACTTGCTGGGTGTTGGAACCAACAGAGAGTTTGCCACAGAGCTGGGCAGCTACAACTGTTCTTGGCTGTAACAGCTGGTACCACTCTCTCCTTCACAATCTCTTTCCTCTACTCTTTATGCAGAAAGCTCACTGGAGGGACAGATTGCACTTAATGTTCTTAGAGGACAAAGGCATGACAGTGAATTGGCCCACCATCAAATAGGAAAAGAGACCAAATAGTTTATGAGATAGTTTATCCCTCCATGAAAAGTTGAGTATCCTTTGGTTGTAGCTAAGTGAAAGAGGAAATTTGTTGAGACAGGGGCAGTGTTCTCTTGAGTACATTGTATTGTGACTATTATTTAATATTCAGAGGATTCTTTTCTCACTTAGATCATGAGGATTCATAGAGTTGCAGAATATAAGCACTGTTAGTGTACAATGGACTCATGCTCTCCTGTCACATAGATGGTCTGTATGAATCGTCTTTCATACAGTCTTTTAGTCTGCAGGGATCATTGTTCTGCAAACACAGAGATCTCCACTTGCAGCAGTGAAAAATGTGTCATACACATGCCTTGGGAAACCCTCCACTCATATCTTCTGTACAGTCACTAACTTGTGCTATATGTCCAGCTTTAACTATGCACAATAATAGTAACGGAAAGGCATATGATGTTCCATGTTTATGCTTGATAACAGAGCTGGAAGGCTGTATGATGCTCCATATTCTCTTTGCAAGCAGAAGTGAAGAAGCAGTTGAATCTTTTTGTTCAGACTCATACTGTTTTTCACCTTTCAGGATCAGCAATTGTCAGCCCATTGTTTAAAAATCCCTTGTACTGATTCTGTTCCTGCTGCCTAAAGACCTTGTTTTCTCTGACTGACAAAAAGCTTCTTTTTATTATTATTTTTTTTCTTCCACTGAATAAGGGAAAGCAATTTTTGATTTAACCTCCTGCTGCTGAGTTTTCAAATTTTAAAGTGTTAGCAAAAGGGACTGCATGTTTTCAGTGCTGAAAGCTCTGATTATACTATGGCACACATTTATAAAAATCAAACACAGGCAGAGAATAGCAGGCTAGAGATATGTGACTCCCTTTAACTGCTGGCCTGCTGTAATAGAAATTGAACTTTCTCAGGAAAGAAAGCTGTAAAAAGAGGCTGTTCTACCAAGTCTTACTCTGTATCCATTTTTGATAGATTTAGTTAACCTGCAAGGGAACAACAGTATTGACATATATCACTTTGAAAAATGCCAGCTGAATGAGTTATTTTTGTTTCCTGGGTTACACACTGAAGCCATGTCATTTGTTCTGATGTTTTTCTGTCCCTGCTAACACAGTCTGTTCCTGTATTTTATATGTTCACTCTCTGAACTACCCCAGAGATATAGATTACATTTTTTTGGTGACTGAACAGTATTTCAAGAAGCCTAGATAAAACTTTCACTTTTGTTCCTCTTTGCGTAATTGGACTAGAAGTATAATTAGATAAGTAAAATTATTATCTTAAAGAGCCTCTATATATGGTAAATAATTTTTAGTAGGAAGGCTGTCAGTCTGACCTCCATGTCAGGGAAGGTTATGGAGCAGATCATCTTGAGTGCTATCACACAGTACATAGAGGACAACAAGATGATCAGGCCCTGGTCAGTCTGCATGGGTTTGTAAGAGGCAGGTCCTGCCTGACTAACCTGATCTTCTATGACAAGGTGACCTGCTTAGCAGCTGAGGGAAAGGCTGTGGATGTTGTTTCTGGACTTTATTAAAGCTTTTCACACTGTTTCCCACAGCATTCTCCTAGAGAAGCTGGCTGGTGATGACTTGGATGGGCATATGCTTCACTGGATAAAAAAATTGGCCAGATGGCCAAGTCCAATGGGTTGTGGTGAAAGGAGTTAAATCTAGTTGGTGGCCAGTCAAAAGTGATGTTCCCCAGGGCTTGATACTGGGGCCTGTTCTCTTTAATATCTTTGTCAGTGATCTGGATGAGAGGATCAAGGGCACCCTCATCAATTTTGGAGACAACACCAAGTTAGGTGTCTTCTGAGCAAAACAGTTCTGTGATTCTATGTCTTCTGGTTCCATAGTTTTCCTCAGCTGACATCACACATGAGGAAGATTTGCCCCCAGAGGTGAAAATTAATTATATTACTTAGATTTGGATGTTGTCTCAGTGAATTTTTCCTAAGAATTAATCACCACCTGATCCTGTGCCTTTTGAATCTCCTTTCTGGAAAGATAATGAATATTAAGGAAAGGAACCTTTAGGTTTTTTGAGTCTTCAGTAAAAGTATGGATACAGCTGCCTGCTGAGGCACCTCATGATGAAGACCCAGGTCAGGGATTTTGAAATTCAGATCTGTTGAAATTCAGAGCATGACCATAAAACCAAAACAGTATGGACAATTTCACCACTGCTTTTACTTACAGCTTTTGGTGAGAAGAGTTTGGGTCAGGCTTGTCAGGAAAGTTTGATGTGGTCCAAGCTTTTACAACAGAATGCTTCTCTTTTTCTTTCGTTCTCTTTTCTTCTAGGAAGTGGATGCCTCTGTGGGCAAAATCTACTCTCATTGGAGTTTGCTGACACCCCATCAAATCTGTGTGTACAAGGCACGAGCACTTGTATAATTCATGCTGATGTGGCTCAGGATGCTGATTTGAGCATACTGCTCGATGCTCCCTTCCTGGGAAAGCCAACGCTTGTTATTTAGGGAGGGAGTTGATAGTGGTGATAGCAGCTCAGAGCAGCTTTACTCCCAGGCCAGTGCCAGAAAACAGATGTGTGACATGCCATACCCTTAACAGATGGACATGCCATATGCCATTAAAAGTGGTTATCTAACTTTCTCTCACATTTTGGTGAACAGCACTTCTCTTTTGCATCAGAGCCTTAACAGGTAAAAAAAGTGTTATTTCCTAGGGGAGGTAAGTAACTCCCCTAGTAAGTAAGGATTTCCTAGGCATCTTCCAGAGTTTCTCAGTGCTGAACAGTTGTGTGCCTTTCAAGGGTCTGTCTACCTCAGAATTTGCAGTGCCCATATTCCTGGCTGTGGGAGGTATAGTCTCTAACTCACAGTCCTGAGATTACACTAATGCATGTCCAAGTCTGAACTAATTTGCTTTGCTTTTCCTAAGGCAGGCTTGGAGCTGGTCACAGGGCATCTGGAATGACTTGGCATACATGAGGAACAAGGTCCCACCTCCAGAGAACAGAGGCAGGGCTTGCAGACATAAACTTGCATGTATAACTTGAGTGCTAGCTTCCTTACATGAAGAAGCTGAAAGCTGCACAAGGGCTGCACACACAATTTACGTGCTTGTTAGGTATCTAGATTGTTATGGGGGACACCTCCAGACCATGCTCCAAGAGTATATAGGTACTGAACTGCTCCTGTGTTACAGGCTCACACTGAGTTATGGACCCATGAGTGATGCTATGGCATTGTGTGGTCAAGTGGTTTGATAGACTGTTGCATAGGTTCTTTTTGATATTCAGGAGGAAAAATTGTTGGCATACCAGTAGTCACTTGTGGCCTTAACAAGAAAGCTGAGGTGATCCAGGTTTTATCATTTTAGGGTATGAACAGTATCACATAAAGGACTAAACCCATTGTGGTGGTGAATGGCTGAAAGTGTTTGCAATGGTTAAACTTTGCAATTATACTGAGCACAGAATTTTCCTGGAAATGTGCCAAAGCAAGACTATTTCAAAGCTGACTAACATACTGGTTTGGTTTCCCTCTTGCTATAAGTTTGGTTTATTTGGATGAATAATGGGACTTTAAGCTGGTTGGTATTTTAGGTGGAGCTGATACAAAACGGGAGCTGAGAGGAGAAGACTTAGGGAAAGTCTTCATAGGCAAAGTCTTCTTAGACCCAAGCCAGCTCCTGAGGATGGTTGTTTTTCTGCCCCAAGTTATTTAGTTCCCAAAATGCAGGAGGATTACAATGAATAGGTTTGATGTGGAGAGTCTACAGCATAATGTGAGGCAATGGCCACAATAAAACCTACATAGATTGAATAATGCAGAATCAATACATGAATGGAAGTGTGTGACAGGAGTTGCCATGGCATCTCCCTTATTTAATAAAGGAATAAATAGAGGAACGGAAATATCCATAAATGGTCTCAGCACAAATTAGAGCTCTTCCTACAGCTCTAATATATGCAGTAGCATTTTTGAAAAACTAATTATCTTCCTCCATAAACAAGATGATTTTTTTTTTTATCATGCTTAAAATGACTTTAATTTGTCTAAATCTATGCCAACTCCAGTTGAACTGTACCTGAATCTTCACTTGGGCAGTAGGGAAGTTATGAATAGAGAGATCTGTACAAATGTTTAGTTCAAATGCCTTCTGCTGTTTTGTGCTGGAATTAAGAGGACAAGCATAAGTACACCCCAAAATGCAGTTCCTTGGAAACTAGATCTGCAAGAACTGCAGCCCCTAATTTTATTACTTGACTTAACAGAGAAAGGACAGTAACAGGATTTACTCACCATGGCAGAACCATTCTGAAGGCTGTTCTGGCAGCCTACCTGTAAATCCTAAACTGTCTCCCAGGGCAGGATGACCCTGAGCTAGAAACCCCACCACATCCTCAGTGTGTCTAAAATGAGAATGTCCAAGGAATTAACAGGATTACACAAGTTGGGTGTGGATAGATGAAAGGGGAAGTGAATTGTATGCAATGAATAATTTATCTGTGAAGTTAAGATCTGGTTTTACTTGTCAAGCATTGATTTAGGCTTGCTAGGATTTCATAGTACCACACACATTTGAATAGTTTTGCCTGATCTGTAACTTTCAGGGTATGTCATTTAATTGTGTGTAGTCAATCACATGGTACAGTTCTTCATCTTGAATAGGAGGACACTGTTGGAGCTATGCATCACATCTTTTAGGTGTTCAGGTATGTAAATTATTTACAACAAACATTTTCTCAGTAACATTTCTTATTGGTAAAATCTCAATTGTTCTAGCAAATAGTTTCATGCAAATGAATTCCAAAGGGGCATGCTATGGCAAAAGGTAGTTTAGAGAAAATTTGGATGAAACTTCTTAAAATGTTTTTTCTTCCATTTAAAGGTTGAGTGGAGGCTTCTCTGTGCTTGAGCATTTGTTACCCCTTAAATGTATCACACCCACCACTGTTCCTGGAGAGTGTGTCAACCTTTAAATGAATAATTTAAAGCTATCTTAACTTTCTGGAGAAGCAATCTAATGAAAAGTTGTAACTGATGCCCACTAGTTATCACATTCCAGGGTATTTGGTGAATAAATTATCTTTTTTTTTTTCACCCTAGAACAAGACAGTCCTAAGTTGTTAAAATGCATTTACAAGTCACAAATACCCCTCGATAAAAAAAATGCATGCAAACAAAATAGTATTTGTTATCTGCAAAAGGCTTTCACTCACTTGTGTCAGAAGCAAGTTTGTACTTCAGCAATGAAAAGTAAATGCCAAATGAGAAATGATTAACGTTTTCTTAGGAGAAAATATCATTGTTTGCTTTCAAATCCTGGCATTTTTAAAGGGCATGTTTTAAAGCCTACCAGTAACCTGAAAGTCTCCCACCTTGTGCATGTTAGGGAGATGAAGAACGCATCTTTCACCAGATTTTTGTGAAAAGAGAAAATAACTTATAAGGGTATTTAGAAGTAGTAAAAAGTGATAGGTACAGACAAGCAAAATAAAGATATATTTCAAATAGCTCATTATCTTTTGGTATTCATCTCAATTACAACACAAGAAAACAGAGAAAGTACACGAGAAAAAAATTCCCTCTGTGTGCTGTGAGCCTATGTAGCATCCTGGGTAGGAGGGGGACTGCACTTTCAGTTTCTTAGCATCAGTGATTTGCTGAAGTTAATTGAAAGTATAAAAAATTTGCAACAAGAGGACAAATGGGGCTGGCGAAAATTATTTGTCCACATATTGACTGCAAGTGCAATTCCTTGTGATGTGATAAGTCCCACAAGTGGTAAAAAAATTTGGGCCAGATCATTAGCTGTAAACTCAGCGCCACTCACATTGAATTCAGAAGTGCTGAAGAGTTTTGCCTTACTGTAGCTCAGCTCTATAAATCAGCAAACAAAATTTGGCAGATGGGTATTTTATTCTCAATAATACACCATACTTGAAAATGTTTGTACTTACTCTCTTCTATGGATTTGCACAGATACACTTTTCTTTGGCATCATGTCACTTTTCAGCCAAAGTGTATTTTGCAATTTAATAAGAAGCTAAAGGATGCTTATTAAGTGACTAATTACTTATCCATTACGCTGCATTTTTGCCTTTTTACAAGAAGAAATTTAAACTACTTTTGGCCAAAAGTACAGTAGGAAAGGTTATTGCCATCCTGATTCACAAGGGGATTTTACATGTGCCTCAGGTAGGGACAAATAAACAACTGTATTCACTCTAATATCACTTCATGCAACTTTCTCCTGCCACTGGTTAGGCCTTAATATACTTAGAAAGTTGTTCTTCTAATTTGAACTGTGTGAGACTTTGGCTGGAGGCTACTTCTGTGTCCCAGTGATAAAAGAAGACATAAAACAAGCCAGTGCCTGATCATTCTCCCTGGCTGTCAGTGAATCATGTTTAATAGCATCTCCATTGCAGTTTTGGCCAATTTGCTTGCAATGGCATCCTTTTCCATGGGCTTACTGCTCAGCAGGCCCTGAAGCAATCTATGAATAACTTCCCAACAGATGCTGTTTATGAATTGAAGCAAATGGCTTCCCTGTTTCTCTTTTTTCTCACTTCAATAATTTTCAGTTACATTACGATGAATATTTATAGTCCTATAGCAGTGCATAAAAATGGGAACAAGCAGACCTGTGCATTGTTCCATACGTGAGTGCTGTTCTAATGGGTTTTGGCTCAATGGTTTTAATAATGTTGTGTTGATGGACTGAAAAGAGAATGCAAATTGTAGATCAGTCACTTCCATTCACTGTTTTAGCAGGCTGGGCATTGACGGAAGACTGTATTAGGAGCACGTGTAGTGCACCTTATCTTCTAGAAATAATACACCCCCTAATACAAGTCTGCAATACCTTTCAGCTCAGCTCTATTTCCTGAGTAATCCCAACTAACCGCATTGTTAAATGCAGGATCTTCCACTGCTGCAGCTGGTCCTTACTGGCTGTATTGGATTTGCATAGCAAGGTTTTGGTAGTGGTGGGGGCTATAGGGGCAACTTCCATAAGAAGCTTGTAGAAGCTTCCACTGTTTCCAATAGAGCCAATGCCAGGTGGCTCCAAAATGGACTTGCTGCTGGCCAAGACTATGCCCATCAGCAGCAATGGTAGCACCTCTGTGACGGTATATTTAAGAAGGGGAAAAAAACCCCACTGGGCAGGAAGAGCCAAAGAGAGGAGTGAGAATATGTGAGTGAAACAACTGTGCAGACACCAAGGTCAGTGATGAAGGGGGGGAGGAGATGCTGCAGGCATTGGAGCAGAGATTCCCCTGCAGGCCATGGTGAAGACCATGGTGAGGCAAGATGTCCTCCTGCAGACCATGGAGGTCCATGATGGAGCAGTATATCCACCTGCAGTCCTTGGAGGACCTCATACCAGAGCAGGTGGATACGCCCAAAAGAGGCTGTGACCCTTGGAAAGCCTGTGCTGGAGCAGGCTCCTGGCAGGACCTATGGACTTGTGGAGAGAAGAGCTCACAATGGGGCAGGTTTGTTGTCAGGTCTTGCGACCCTCTGTGGGACCCCCTGTCCAGTTGAGAAGGATTGTGATAGAGTGGCTTCAGTGGGCACCTGGAGTCTAGCCAGGGTCAGCCCACCACACAGGGTTTATCAGGCTCTGGCTAAAATGTCATGTGATTTACGATAAAATTAATGTTTAGTGGTAGAAGTAGCCAGTGTTACAGGTATGCCATTTCTACAAATTCAGTTGGAAAGTGTAAAGGAGAAACTGATTTGTGATCAGCCATCATTCTTTAACAGAACAGTGCAAAATTCCTTTTCAGTCCTAAAAAGGCCACTTTACAACATTTTATAATTCTGTAACAGTTCTTCAATGTTGTTTTGCCAAGAAAAGTGGTTAGATTTACAACTGTAGATGTTTATTGAGTTTTTTTCTGAGGGAGCTGTCCTTGGTGCTGCTTCATTCATCTCCAATTGTCTTCTCTCCTTGTCATTTCTATTAAACAATAGAAATAATGCTAAAGAAACAATGTTTTTACTATCACAGTAATTCCAAGATTAAGAAACCCCTCTAGCTTACTAGGTACACTTGTACAAATATGTTGTCTATAAATATATACTAGATACAAAGCATACATACTTAAGTACAAAATAAGTCAAATTATCGCATTTTCCATTTCTCAGTAATGAATTCATTTGTACAATAAAAATAATTGAAAATATGAATGACCACACTACATGTCTTCAACAGAGCATTTCATTCCCCAGTACAGAAGTTGGAAACAGGAAACAATCTGAACAATTTCTTGTATCCTGATATCACAGAATCTCAGAATCACAGAATGTTAGGGGTTGGAAGGAACCTCCAAAGATCATCGAGTCCAACCCTCCTGCCAGAGCAGGACCACCTAGAGCAGGTCACATAGGAACATGTCCAGGCAGGTTTTGAATGTCTCCAGAGAAGGAGACTCCACAAACTCTCTGGGGAGTCTATTCCAATTCTGGTGCTTATGTGTATTACAGCTTTTAAAAATCCATTCTGAATAGGGCACACTAAACAAATATGACTCTTGTGCCTATGAAACCCAGATCGTGTGATTTCATCACTTTTGGCTTCACATAAATGAATACAAACCATATACCATGTTAACATATATTATCAGTTGCCATCTCAGGAAAGTAAGCTGAGACATGCACTGTGTCCTGAGTTCTAGGTCACTATACATTATTACATCCATACCAACCTACACTTCTAGAAACATTTCTTCTTCTGAAGTCTCTTCTAAAAGGCATATATTGTAGAAGGTTTACATTTCTAATTGACAGAATAATTTGACATTTGAAAATGTGTGTTTGTTCCATTTTCCATCAGATCAGTAACTTGAAGAGCTGTCACACTGGATTATTAAGGTGACCAGATTCAGGCATCAGGGTCAGGTCTGGTTCCCGATACTGGGAATGATGAGACTGTAGATGCAGACCTGTGGCTATTCAGAGATTTTTGCTCCAGCCTTTAGTTTCCATCTCTTGACCTGCTCTTCTTCTCTAGCCTGTGACATCTGCTACAATTTGTTTACTAGTTCTTGGCACTTCTTTTCTTCTTCTTTTGCACTAATGTTATTCTCATATCTCTGCTGTTGTGTTTTCCAGGCTCCTTTAAAGCAGCCCTGCATGTAGTATAGAATCGTAAACAAGTCCTTCCCTTGAGACTAGATTTAATGAAGAAAGGTACCAAAAACACAGTAATGGAAAGGCCTAATTTAAATTTTTCAGTATCTTTCAAGAATTAAAATAATGCATTAAAATGTTGACTAAATATGCACAAAAATGTCTTCTTCCTGTCAATCATACATAGTACTTTTTAATTTAATTATTCCATATCATTTATCTTTAGAGTTCCCTCTATAACTCATTTCCACAGCTCCTTGCTTCTTGGACATTTATTGATCTAATGTGTACAAAGAAGGTTTTTTTAAAGGCAGTCTTTTAATAGTAATCACCTATGCACAAAATCAAGGCAGTCTTTAATGTAAGCAGTAGTAGAAATTTGATCAATGAAAGCATTACAGTATTAGGCCTTAAATGAATTGTTTCACCTACACTTTAGGTAACTGACATCACTTCAGTATCTAGTCTTTTCAGAATTTTATCATGTGGGAAATGTTATCTTCATAAATCACTGTCAGCTAAGAAATTTTGCTGGAGACATAAAATAAAGCAAGTGGTCTGAACAATTTTCCAGTGGAAGTTGGGGACTGAACTAGATACTGGCCCTTGTTTCTAGCCCCCATGATAGTGATTTAATATCTCAAAAATAGCCAGGGAAAGCAGTGAAAAAGCTCTACCCAAAACATTTGACAAAATGTTTATAATGTGTTACAGAAGCATCACTCAGAAGCATCACTGACAGTGAGATGCAGAGGCTGGTTATGCTTAATAGAAAGATTGGGTCTTTTCTAAGAACTTTTTTCTTTAATTCACTATACAAATTCCTGTTGAAGAATACTGCTACCAGCTAAGTTTTCATTGAAAAAAAAAAAAAAAATAGGTTGTTTTTAACCATTGGACTAAGATCAAAACTATAGACCCAGTGCTCCCTCCTTATTAACCTCAATTAGGGGTGGTAGATAGAGGTTTTCTGAGATTAATCATAAAGAATTGATTTTTTAAAAGAAATACCTAAAGAAACATCTAGACAGTGAACTGTAGGGGTCAAACACGAACACATTTCAGATCACACACTTGTTACCTTCCCACTGGTCCTCAGGGACTGTCGCTGCTGGTTGTGAATACCCTTCAGTAATGGGAATAATGGAGCAGGCAGTGGGCCCTCAGAGATGTAAGGGAAATGGATGTTCTTTCCAGGAGGAAGAGATATGTATATAAATGTACATTTATTCCTTCAAAGGGATTTCATGGTTTGCATGTAGTTGTGAACAGTTTTCTGCACATTTAAACAATGCTGACACTAAGTGTTTCTAATGAGTTGTTTATTACTGTGGACCTTCAATTTACCACATGCTGAGCAGGCTATAAATACTGCTCCTATATAAATTATTAATAAAACCAACATCTTTTATCACTTTCTTGCCTGACATAAACTATGATGAGCTGAAAGTCCTACAAATGCTTTTAAGTGCTCCCGCGTTTGCTGCCGGTACACATGAAGAAAATATTTGCTTTTATCAAAGAGTGGAAGTGCTTTTTCTGTGGCTAGAATAAATTTCCTCAGTCTTTCTATAGTGGATACTAATAGCCAAAGTGGCTTTGTTATTACCTAACAAAAGGCTAACATGCTTTAGCTTTAACAAATCATATCTTTCCTATTGTCCTTTTCATCTCAGCCTTGTTTTCTGCTATAGTTAATTATTTTTCTCTTAGACTAAATAAACCCCATTAGTGCTAACAAGGGAGATTCAGATTAAGTGCTCACAGAGGCTTGGATCTTAATGTTAACATTATTGTGTGAGAGGGAATTTGTCAATTCGGGATTGAAAATTAATCAACAAAAATGTTTTAGGAGCATGATTCATAGTCAGACCAAAATATCAGAATGTTTATTTGATTCCATGGAAAAGACAGATGTCTTTATCTTAACTCTATGGGAATTGCACTGGAAAATGAAAAGGAGTGTGTCTTTAACAAAGCTAAATTTGAACCATCACATGTGATACTTTATTTTTTTTTCTTCTTTCTTTGCATTTCTTAGTGTGACGTGACTCAGACAAAAATATCAGGATATTATCACAGATGTTCCTTTACACCAATCACTGGTTATTGCTTATCCAAATGATGTTTTAATACAAACACACAACTGCTCCTTCTGTTTTATTGCTGTCAAAATTTTGTTTCAAATTTAATAAATGGAGAAGTGTGAGCAGATGTGTCATTGACAGTTTGCTTTCTTCACTGGGCTGCATGGCAAGCTAGAGGATGTTAGTCACATCTGCATTTTTAGAATGTTTAATTCTGTGCCTTTTTCACCCACTCTGGTGCTCCTCAGTTGGCTGTTAGTGCCATTGCAATGGGCTATGGCTGTGCAGCAGGTCTGGAAAGTTACTGCAAGCTCAGAGCTGTACAGTCAGCACCCATCGCTAGCTCCCTGAACCTCAGACACCTCACTGGCTGTTTGGAGAGCATGAGGTGAATGTGCTTTTCTTTCCACAAGTGGTCCCTGGAAACCTTGTTGCGATAGCTGCATTTATCCCAAGTTTATCCCAGTGTTTGACATAGCACCACAGCATCCCTAACTGCTGCACCACTTTGCTCTCAGTCCCAGCTGTGCTCTGGTAAAACAGGTCAGAAGACTGGCTGCCGAAATCCGATCAACGGGAGGCTGTAGCCTCTGGGATATCTGGGTCAGCAGAGAAAGGGCATTTTTGGTCAGGTGGAGGTGTTTCAGGGCATACTGCTGTATGGTGCAGTTTGGGCAGGAATGTCAGCTAGATCCTCGGTAGCAAGGATTCCCTCATCTGTTGAAATGGGTAGCTTATGGTTCTGGGAACCAGGCAGAGAGAAATCCCCAGGAAGAAACTATTTGAGTATAATAACGGCTGAGGCCGTAAACCACTGTGAAGTAAATATACTTAGTAAACATAGAGTGAAAAAATATTCCCTCACTTACAGTTTTCATGTGATTTATGTCTTTAATTCATTTAAATCAGTGACCCATCAAACGTAGACACAAATTTAGAAATTCGGCAAAAATTTCAACTGCCATAAGGAAATACTGAGGTTTTATTTGCTCTTCTCCCGCAGCTGCCTCTCCATGTTACATGAATTTATCTCAAAATGAAGCACGATGAGGAATCATCTTGCCAGAATATTATTGATCTGTGATTTGGGTACCAGGCTCAATACACTGCAGGCACAGATGTGAAGGGGACAATTTACTCCCTCTCACCCCTAAATTTTTCAGAGAGTACTGTGCTTCAGATATATAAATCTGAAAGCTTTTTATAGCAGTTTTGTGACCAAATATATGCCACTTATATTACTTATGGGATTTTTCAGCAAACCAGGAATGAGTCAGTATCCTTGTATTAATCAGATGGTCATGGTTTGAAGGCTGCTGATATCCGTGTCGCATGGCCCAAAGGGGTCCACACACAGCAAGTCTGGTCTGCAAGGCACTGAAGTGAAAGGTTCTCTTTCTTTTTTCCTTTCTTTTTTTTCCCCCATTGGTTACAGTGGGATTTGGTTCAAGCTCAATAAATTCAACAACAAGGACCGGATCTTCAGCTGGTGTAAATTTCACACATTTGCTTCAAAAGCAGACGCTGCCTTTCACGGTGGGAACTTTCCTGCTATCTTGGGTATACACAATTTGCAAGTGCTGAAGTTCGAGTGTCCAGCTCGATAACTTTGAAAAGATACTGAGATTTTCCATGCTTTACTGGTGGCCATGCTCTGAAGAGTACTTTTCTCCTCCATTTTTCTTTGTTGTTGACAATTAAAATCGTTATTTATACAGACATTTCCCAGAAATATGTGACCAAATTATGCCCCCACTGTTCGAGAAAAACATGACCCATGTATCAGGACAAAGCCAAAAATTCACAGCGTGGGGTTTTCTTTAGCCAGCTGTGCTTTACTTTCATTTAGGAAATCATAGTGCTTGTAACAATCTGGCCCTCCCTACCAAATTAATCCAACCCTCTTTCAATATTTTCCAGGAAAACTACACCAATATATTTATCATTAATTATTGAAAACCATGTCTGGCACAGGAAAAAGGGAGATTTTTAATTCTCTCAAAGATACTGATTTGTTTTGTAGCCTCTTGCCCCTGCAGTAGCCACTTATTTGGAACACAGGTGGTTCAGGAAGGAAGGGCCGATGGGGCAGAGTGTGCCCATATGGCACTCGGCCCGAATGAAGCATCTCTACAAATTGCTGCCTCAACAAATTGTTAGTTCACTTTTGCAGGCTTGGAATTGTACAAGCACTACCTGGAAAAGCTCTTTTATTGTCCGTAGAACGGGGTTAGTTCAGCTCATGAGCATATTTATTCCTTAGGAAGATATCTTTAGGATTAGGCTCTTTGAAGTGCAACAAAGACAAGTTGCTCTTTCTAAAGGCTATGACATTATATGTAAAAGCTCTTTCTGAAGTTTGGCCATTTAAAAGATTTTAAAGGTATTTTTTGTTAATAGGTTGAGCCATACAGACGAGATAATGGCATTCAAATATTTGTTCTTGTTCCACAATGATTACCTTATTACATTATGTATGTCAAAGAAGAGCTCTCACATTCATGATGCAAATTTTCTGCAAGTGATTCTTTATAGCTATGCTCAGCTCTATGCAAAGATAGAGGCTTCTTGACGGGCCATTGAGCTCTGCTCTGTGGCATTCTGTGGTGGTCACTAAAATTTCTTCCTCAGTATGAGAGGACAAGATAATAGAATGAAACTCTGATGACCAGTAGCTGCAACCTGTTGTACCGTACCATACTGTACATCATGTGAGTAGTACACTATTGTACAAGGTCCACTATCAGTCTAGAGGTATGTGCAGTAGCTACTAAGCATGGACCTTGGCATCTCTACGTCACTTCTCATATGTAGCCCACACTGATAGCAATAGGACGCAGAAAAAGCATGCTGATTTGTCAGTTATGCCAGAAGATAACCCAGAAATATTTAACCCTGGTTCTAGCATGAGTTTGAGAATCTTTATAGGTGTAAGGTGGGATACTGGAAAACATACTCTACCCTATCCTTATCCATATTGTGGCTTGCAAGTCCATTGCCCTGGTGTCAGATTTTTTTCTTTATTGTCTCAGAAGCTTTTCTGAATATCCCTTCTGAATATACTCTATTTCCAGGCTTTCTGACCGCATGCTCCTGCTCCATTGCCTGGTGTCATGCTACTGTGCTGACAGCTCCTTCTAGAACTCTGACAGTGATAGACAACAAATGTGTCATGTAGCAGTGTCTCTGAAATTGTTATAGCCAAATTTAGATGCAAATTTAATCTGTATCAGGCATGGACACTCCTTACATTTTTGTCTCATTAACAGGATCCCCTGATAGACAGCATACGGCAATTTTTTCTGAATCCTGAGGAGACAGATGATACAGTAGGACATCAGATCTGTCATAACACAAGAGAGTAATCCATGATAGGTGATCTACTCTTGGTAAAATCTAGCCCCACTCAAACTTTCTAAACCAATATGGACTGGTGGAATGATTTTATACCAGACCAGTTCTTCACATTTCCAGCTGTGATGCTTTTGACTTAATACTAGGGCTTCAGAAGCTGAATTTACAGTACCATCACACCAGAGCTCCAAGAGGAGTCTATAATTCTCTTTCCAGTGTCATCTCTATTGACCTCAAAATGAGACTTGCTTTTGCCATACTCCGTGGATTATGGAGCCCTCTAATGTCAAGAAGCTGCACTGGGTGAATTGTGTCCACAACTCAGCTCCTCACCTTTATGCAAGTTGTGGATACTGGCAGATTCACGATACTGTGTTGAAACACAGGATAATGCACTTTGTGAATGAATGAAAACCATGTATTATGTATGCTAACTCTACATCCAGACTTCCACGTTGTGCTCCTGTTTATACTCTGAGAACTGCTGTCTTCAGTGATACTTAATCAGGCCAGAAGTCAGCATTGTATCTTAAAGAAATCAATACTTTTCTTATTATAAATGTTTTTGCATCAGTGGTGACATGAACCATTCCATCAAGTACTGATTGGAAAATAAGGAAAATAAGCACTCTGTGTTGCATGATAATTTTCTTTACAGAATATACACAAAACAAATTTCTGGAAGAAGCCAGTAAATTAAAGTTAGAAATGAAATCCTGCCAAGCCCTTAAAGTTGGAAAAATCTGTGGTTACCAAAGAAAGAAAAAATATGAAAAGAGAGCCATTCCATTGAACCTCAAACATTGTCCAATTGCCGAAAGCAAAAGTAAGCTCTATCAATGGTAGAGAGTTTAGCATGGAAACAATGAGAAAATCTGTAATAATGGATTGAAAAGCCAGTCTAATTTTCCATGACCTTACATAAGCCTAGTAATACTCATTAGTGTCTACATGAATTTGTTAAACCTTCTCAGCATTGAGAAAACATGACTTCTTTCAATTTGGATTTGTTTGCATCGAAAACTTTCATATGCTGTAGCTTCCGTGGGAGTGACAACGACTTACGTTTGAGGATTAAGGAAACAGGTTTTATATTCCACATCTCAGTGAGAATAGCTAAATAGTGTAATCTCCCACGTTTCTAAAAGCAATCAAATGGACAGATCCCTGCCCTTTTAAGTAAGCAAACTTGCCTCCAAGAGAAGCATTCTTAATTTCATTTAGTTCTTAATTAAATGAAAAATCAGTTGAATGCAAATGAGGCTATGAGTTGATGCAGCTTGATTGTAACAACAGGGTCATTAATAGTTATTAATGATAACTGGGATAAACTGTCAGATATCATCCATGTGTAAGTAGCTAGACATGAACAAACAATGAATAAATGTGTCTTAAAGAAAAAGAACCCTTAACCGAGACTTCAGTGAACTTGCAAGTTAGGAGAGAAGATGCAGTAAAATACAGAAGCAGGGCATTGGCTCTCGTTGTGGATATACTGCGTTTGAATAAGGAACCCACCATCACACGCTGGCCTGCCATGGAAACATCAATGTTACAGGTTTTTTAGAAGTAAGTTGCAGAGAAATGCCCCTTTTGGCCTAGAAGCCTCTATTGACCCCTGACTAACTTCATTATGCTGCTCAAGCTGACGTGCTGATTAAAAGAAAGTCATTCCATTTACTGCTCCTTTTAATCACTAGGTAAACATAATACGGAGTGCCTGGTACGTTTGGTAAATATGAAGTAGATCAGTTATTGCTCCTCAGGTGCTGACAGCACTATCATAGGGGATTATCTCCTGTGTTATCAGCACCCCATTCTGCCATATAGCGACTGCTTGAAATTGCAACATTGTAAACAAGAGGCCTTTGGGTATTTGTTTTTCTCTCTTTCAAATATACATAATCACTCAGCAATACCAGGACGGTTAAATTATCCTTAGAGCCAAATGACTTTGAATTAGATTTCTTTCCTTAACTACATCAATTCCCCCATGCGCCACTGATAGCCGTGGAACTAATGTGCAAAAAGATCTCTGCTGAGGCCACGGTTTGCCACACATTTAGAGGCTGAGGTGGGTATAATGCACCAAGCCCCCTCAATAGCTCATGCTGCTAAACGCAAGCTACATACTTCTCCAGATGAAGACATGGCCGAGCTGCCCACCCTGATGTTCATTTGAGGGCTGTCAAAGAGTCTTCTCCTATGTCAGTGCTGTCGCCCCTTACTGAAAGGGGACATTTTGAATTTATGTGTATGGTGTAATGTTCTCAAGGCAGATGAAGACATTAAAACAGCACGGTGAGATTTTGCAGAGCACCGATACAGATACAGCTCTTCTAAAGCAATGGAAGCTTTATTTTTGATTTCCATGAGAGTAGTGTTAGACTCCAGCTTTCCAAACCTCTTCTGTGCAAAATTACAAGCCCTATTTTAAAATTTAGGGATGATGTAATGAGGGCTAAGCTAAGCTGAGCTGAAGCACTGTTGAGCCTCCTTCCTGTTACCTCACTTTTGACCATGGAGAACCACTCCTTCCCTTGCATTTGCACTGGCACCCTCTGACCTGAAAACCCAGGGAGAGCAGAGGTGGAAGGGAAGGCTGCATGACACAGTCAGTGTTTTCCCTTGGATGCAGCCAATCCTTTCCCTCAGATCCGTAAAAGTATGGAGCCTTGCTATGCTGCCTTGCAGGGGTACCATACAGGAGGATGTGTCTAAATCCTACTAAAAAGGATGTTCTGTCACGCTGCAAGAAACAGCCTCCAAAGGTCCCTTGGGTAGGAGTTTTGAAAAGCTCTAACTTTGCAAATTAATATTTTTTTCAGGCAGTTCCTGTCATATTTATTATTACGATTACTATTACTACTATTGTCATTTTTGCCCATAGTTGCTCATGCATTTTCACAGAGCGAGGATAAAATTGGAACCCAATTAATTTTTTCCAATCCTACTCTCACACCTCTGAGAAGGAAAAAAAATTCTGAAGTTGTCACCAGTCTGCCTATTATTTTGTTTGCCGCTTCCCTCCTGAACAGTGGCATCAAGATGAGCTTACATTTGATACCTTGTTGTCATTTCTCTTTGGTTTTTTTTGTTTGCGAGACGCTGATGACTCATTGCAAATTGGAGAAGGCTCCCGGCACGTCAGCTGTCTGGACAACCTGCAGGAGCAGGTTAGCTGGGAATAAAACCTCCCTGAGACGCAGGTTTAATACTGTTTGTGTGGCTTTCCCTCTTCGGTTTGCAATCACTCTGACTTCAAAGAAATGTTTTACAAGTTCCTACAGTCAGAGCATCGTGTTTGTTCATTCTTCCCATCAGCTACTCCCAGAAACTGCCTTACAACTGTTGGTAAAGGGGAGGGAGGCATTTTATTGTTCTGATTCTCTTAAAGCAGCAACACTTTGCAAAACTGCAGAACAATAATAAGTGTCTTGATTTTTTTTTGCTGTCATTCTGCCTAACTTGTGTATTCCAGTTTAATACATCCTCACAACTGCGATTTTCTGTGAGCACAATTAACATTTTGCCTTCTGAATGCAATCAGATGCATTTGGTGCTCTGTCTAGAGGCTGAGCCAGGAACCATTGTTTCTCACTTGATAACATTTTAATGTTCTTGTGAAACGCTGGTCTATTTGTTAAAATTTTGTTCAAATAACACCTCGGCCAAAAATGCTGTAACTCTTTTCCCAGGAATCTTTTCAATGGCCTTGTGTTAAGCATGAATTTTCTTCAGGGGCTGTTGTATTTACTTATTTGTTTATTATTAAGGACACTGCAGATTGAGAAAAATAAAGGTAGGCAGGCAAGCCTGGAGACTGCTGAGCTGAGAGACTCATATCCTAATAACAACACACAGTGAAGTGTAGAGTCTGTTATTAGGATAAAAGTCTGGCCATGAACAATGACAAAGCTCTCATTGTCTTCAGGAAGATCAGCATTTCTCCAGCATCCATCTTGTAAGAGCAGAGGTTCTTCTTTGGCTGAACCTTGTTTCTAATTAAGTCACTATCAACATTTTCTCTGATTTCAGCCTTATTATGAGTTTCATTTATTTTTTCCCCTTCCACTAAAATACTAGACTTCTTTAGAATAAACTATGAATTCTACAGAAATATTCGAGCTTAGACAAAATTTCCATTGAGGAACTGAGTATTTTTTGTCAAAAACACAGTAAGATCATGGCATTGATTTTACACTGGTGCTGAGAAAATTAACCCTTCAGGCCTGTGTCTGAGTCTCCTGTTTGCTTGATTCATTTCAGATTTTTCTCTTATCAGGTGAGTAGTTTGACCACTTGATTTTATTGCTGGTTTCTTTCCAGATGCCAGCAGTACTGAGTATTTAAATATATATCTGAAGTTCAGCAGGAAATTGAAAATTGATTCTCTACAGCAGTTATCTGAGATATGGTTCAAGTTCTCGCTTCAAGTTATCCAGAGCAGAGAGCTAAAGCAGTCCCAAGGGAATGCCAGCTTGACAGATATTCTGGAATGATTTTTGTGGCATCTTTGAAGAGAAATTATGCACTTGTTTAAGCAAGTCTCCTGTTTACTGTCAGCCCTACTAAATTAGCATGGAGAGTGAGAGAGAAGAGAAGAGAAGAGAAGAGAAGAGAAGAGAAGAGAAGAGAAGAGAAGAGAAGAGAAGAGAAGAGAAGAG
>WUAM01000159.1:3296153-3316192 GCA_024336885.1 Actenoides hombroni
AAGAGAAGAGAAGAGAAGAGAAGAGAAGAGAAGAGAAGAGAAGAGAAGAGAAGAGAAGAGAAGAGAAGAGAAAGGAGTTTGAATTATTTGTATAATACACAGGCACCTTTTAATGAAGACATAGGTGATGAATTGTCAAATATGGTGATAAGCGAATTGCGACTCCTTATGATTTTCTTAGCTGTGCTGTGACATGACCACAGGCTCTAGTCTCAGATCAGCCTACTGGTGCTAGATCTTATACACATAGGTATAAGTGAGGTGGCTTCTGCTCCAAGTACTAACCCACAGATTGTAATAGGAGCCAGTGGATTGGATAGGACAAAAACATAGGATGACACAAGATGACAAGCCATTTCTGAAGCTTGGATATCCACAGAAACAGACATCTAGTGTGTGGATGTCTGTTCCTACAAACACACATCCACTGTTAACTGGTGTTGAAGACTCGTGGATCGACTTCTGCCATGAAACTCCCTTAGTTTTCCCTCCTTTAGTTTTCCAAACAGTTCCAAAGGCTGCTGAGTACAGCTGAAGCAGAGAAGTGCAGAAGAGCTAAGTGCTTACTGTAAAATTAAGTCAAATGACATAAGGTCATATTTTTACTGATGCTTCTATGAATTTGATAAATTAACAGAGATACACTGACTCAAAATGGTAACCTTTGTCTTTCTTAGTCATATATAAATGAATGGTTAAAGCAACACTTGGGTGCAGAGTCTAGTGATGTTTTTCTCAGCATAATCAATGAAACTAATAAAGAGTTAAATACTTGCAAGAATATAACAGTGGCTTAGATACTTCTCTGCCTGAGCTTAAGCTTCCTTTAGCAACACCTCCAGTGGTAGCCAACTAAATGGCACTTGGGCTCCAGAAGCTGTGATATGTGAGAGAGCTCAACCTCCCTTTTATGCTCTGTCAGGAGAGTGAGTACCATAATGATTCACTGTTACAGGCCAGTATTAGTTCAATACAGATTTATTTGGTTCTGAATCTTTTTGTAGAAAATGCATTTCCACATGACTGGGTCTGGTGTGTTCAAACTTCCTAAATAATAATTCCACCAAAATTCTGTAATAAGTAAATTACCCTCAAAAATCTACTGGAATTAAGAAAAAATCAGCAGATTCTCTGTTCTGCAGCAGCAATAAATCCTTCTTCTATCACAGCATACACTGTTTACATTTGCCTAGGGGCTCTAAAACATTATGAGATGAAATGATTTTCCTGTTCCTTGGTGTCTGGCTGCCATAGAATTTAAGTGTTTCATGAATTTAATTGTGAAGAGAACAGTTTAACATTTTTCAGCCCCCTGTGGGGAAATGGAAGGAGGAGCCAACTGGATATTATACTGCCTGGAAAATGATTCATATTTCAAATTTAGCTATGATGACTGTATCAGGTGAGATTTAGAAGACTGGCAAATGACCCCATGTCATTAAAGAGCCATGCAAACTGTCAAAAGAAGGATTTGATATCGTGAGTAAGGCCGAGCCTTCTGCTTGTGGTAGATTTTCATTCGAGGTTGCGTAAATATCTTTATTTATGCAACATTAAGACAATTTTCAGCATTTTCCTGAAAATCTATTAGTTGCTTTCAGGATCTCTGAAAAAGTATCATATTTCATTGTGTGAGAATTCATCTGTCATATTTGAAAAGAGAGTTTATATCTCTCTAAATATCCACATATATTATATCTCTAAAATGTCAGTTGCAATCTTTGCTGGAGTTTAGATAGAAGAAATGAAAACTACCACCGTCACTTGGATGTAAAAAGAATTCTTTTTTCAATGGAAAAGATTGTTCTGGCTTACCTAGATTACTAAAATCAAGGAAAACATATAACTTAGGTTTTACCAAACCACTTTTGTACACTTTAGGGAATGAGAGAGGAGATTGCTGTACAAGCTGGAAAAAAAGCAAAACTACTAGTTGTGCCTCCTTTAAACATACACCCCTTTATATTTTCATTTTCCAATCTCTATTTTGTTTTCCTGGTCCTCTTTTATTCACATTCATGCTTTGCAAACTATGTGGGAAGGATTTCTGTGCCATTGTATATGCTTAGTTATTCTGACTTCTCTGCCTGGTGCACAAAAGTCAGGGTGTGACATGAACAACAATTTGATGCACAGAGCCTAGAATGCCAAAAGAATCTAGGATTTTACTCAGAAACAAATGACAACAAAAGCTCTGAAAACCTAAGAAGAAGGTGGGGTAGTAAAACAGATGTGTGAACAAGAGGAATATAAAAAAAGGGTCCAAGCTGATAAATTTCAGTTGGCTTGTGATCATATACTCCTCAGTTTCCTAGAGTTAAATTTTTAGCTTCCAATGTATTTTAGTGATGGATCCTGCATAGCAAACTTAACCTAAATTATCCCTTATAAATTTGTTTTCTAACAAAATCAAGATAATTAAATATCATCTTACAAATTTTGCTAATGTGCTTGGTAGTGAAGCAAAATCAGCAGTTAGAAAAAGAGTACTGCTGACAAATTCAGTGCAGAACAAAATCAGTCAAGTATAATGTTCATCATTCCTCATTTACTATGATAATTAGATCCCGACATTCTGCACTGCGATGTGCATGGCTTGCTTTGTTCAAGATGTTACCCACGTTATTTCTTTGGGGGGTTGTCTGCTTCCCTCGCCACCAACTTAATACACATGCTTGTAGTACACATGCGCTGGAAATTTGTGCTTCAAAAGTTCTTGATCAGCCCAACACCTCTCTACGTGCATAGCAGATGACATGGAGACAGATGAGTCTGCTTCCAGGGACACCACTGCACCAAGTATTGCTGTGGTTCATTAAAGCAAATGACTGGGTACCCATTCCAGAAGTGTTCTTTAGCGCTGAAAATTAGCAGTGGTGTGAATGGGCCTCTTGCACTTCTTAACTGCAGTCAGGGTTAAGAGTGACAGAATCTGGAGCGTTGGGAATTGGAAGAAATAGAAGAGTAAATCTGAAAACAGAACAGACTGGAGACTGGAGCGCTCCTGCATCGCTCTTAGGGTGGAACTCTGCGTTTAGCAGATGGCAGCCTAAAAACAATATGTGCTGAGGGAGCTCGAGATGTATGGCAAGATTTTCAACACCTACGCAAACGTTCAAAAGAGTATTGTCTGTCAGGGGTGGTGTAGGAATTTACAAGTTGCTTTTGTGTGGATTTCTGAAGCTATTATCTACATGCGATCAGCTATGAGGTGTTTGAGGCAAATTCAAGGCAGATTTTTACAAAATGGAATACGAGAACTAGTCACAATATTAATCCATATGTTTTGATGTGAGCCTTGTAAAACACATATAAACCAGCCCAGACCCTTCTTATAGATCATGTAGCTAGGTTGCTTGTGAGAGGCAGCAGAAAATTGCAACTGAAGAGCAAATCGTGATCTCGCCATCTGCCTGGAAGGAATTATTATATAGGGTTTGCTGTCAATCAACCAACCTGTTTTGAAGCAAAGGCAGAAGAGTATATGATTTATTTTCCATGCTCATTTCATGCACTAATTCCTTACTCAGAAACTAACCATTTCCAGCAGTAGTACAGCACACAGGGCTCTGGCTGCAACTCTCTGCAAAGCCTGGCACACAAGGAGATGAGGTGCGGAAGACAGCGCTTAGAGTGCTTTCCTAAATAATGACAAAGCCCCTAGGTATGACAAGGAACTATATCTTAAGGTATTGTGTTTGTTAAAGTGATGGCATCAGGGAAGCTTTGGCTGCTGTATATTACATATTCCTGCTGAGTCTCACTTTTTTTGGTTCCAGTGGGAGAACTTTCCCCAACCTCTTATTTCCACCTCTGTAATGATGTCTTTTATTTTGATTTCTAGATTTTTTTTTTGTTGGTTGAGATTATTTTTTTCATTAACCTAACTGAAGTCAGAAATTGTCCCTGTCTGCTTGCTTGATCTTTTCAAGAAGTTTCCTACAAGCTCTAGGCTATACTATTGCACAATAGTGTATTTCATCCATTACCACATTTCCTTATGCACTGAGGGTCTCCAAACATGCTAAAATAAGTGTGTGGTAGGCACACCATGCCCCTGCACAATCCAGGGCACCTTAGAAGTAATAAACAGAAGTACAATTTAAGATAATATAGTGAATCCAATATGAGAGTTCACACTGCAGGGGGCAAGTCGCAAAGAAACCTCTCAATTTGTTAATGGTTTTTTTCCACCGGTGCCTTTTTTGTGACAAAGTGGAAACAAACACACAGGCTTGCAAATAAGCTATTTGGTCAATCCCCTCGTGTAATATAAGAGCTCAGATTTCCTCTGCAGCTGGAGCTGATGCAGAGTTAGTAGGCTTTAAAGTGCTATTTTCAGGGTAGCACCTGGAGTTCTAAAGACCAGAAGTGCAGCGCTGCAGAGCTGAATTGGCTCCTTGCATTTTCCTTTTGCAGAGGTACCAGCCAAAGCTTTCTTTCAAAACTAAGATGTTTCTTGAGCACAGGTGCTGGGTTGCGTGAGGATGTGCATCTGACGTGTACGGAGCACCCAGGCATGCCTGGGGACATTTCACAGCCAGGAGATGCATTAAGCTCATAGCAAAGCTCCATGCAGTGTTCCCTAGAACAAAGCGCAACCATCCTGATGTATTTCCCAAATCAACCTCCTTGTGCCTTGTCACTGGCCTTTGTTCTAACCAAAAAAATACTTTGTACCTTGGGAGTTTTTTTGGTCCATCAAACTAGCCCATCCCTGTCCTAGCTTGTGGGCCCTTTAATGGCTCAGGTGGTTTGAGTTTATAAATGTCCCAAGCTGTGTCAGGTGGTGAGGGGAGTAGGGTGGGGCTATGGTCCTGTTTGCTCCAGCTTGCTCCAGAAATTTATATAAAGACGTTTTTTGAGTTAGAGGGAGAGAGAAGCAAGAGCTAATTCTGCATGTGAGCTCAGACCTGTGTTTTTTTATTATTTTTTTTTTTTTTTAAAGGTTGGTACTTGGGAACTAGACTTCTGGGAGTGGTGGAATGAGTTCCTGGTTGTGTTCAGGATGTGTGCTTTGGGATTTCATAGTATGTTGAGAAAGCTCTTTCTCCTTGGTGTTAGTAGAGGGCGGGGGGTAGCTATCAAAGGGCATTTTTGAGCTTTGGTTTGTGTGGTAACTTTTTTGCTATGGCTCTTGGCTGCTTTTTCTACTATTTTCCTGCTGCCAGGAGAAGGTGGGAGACTGACTGGGGAAGGTCTGCCACAGTGCAGCTGGAAAAGAGATGGTGTATCAAGCTGGGGGTGACTTACTGTGGTGCTGTAGGGAGAAATTTGTTTCTTAGATAGCCCCATTTCTATGCTAGTGTCTGAAATACGTGAACTTTGGCAGAAGAGCCTTATTTTAGCTGCTGTTGTAGCCCCCTTTTTGTGTTACCTGTGGATAATGGAGCTCAAGTGTTTGTCAAGCATAACTGAAAGGTAGGAACATAGCAAGCCGGGAGGGAGGACAGCCCAGTAGCCCTGTCTGAACTCACTATAGTGAATTTACTTCACACGGTGTCTCAGTTGCTTTGCTTCTGTTGGATTTTGTTTCTGTTTCGAATATTGAGAACACTTTATCTTTTTGTAAAAAAAGACTTTTCAGCATCAAAAGTAAACCCTATACCTGTGTGTGAGTGTTGATAGTTGACATACTGAAACTGATAAATCAAATATCATATACTCTCTGACTGTGGATATATTAATTTTCAGTTCATGCACTCTGGCCCTTGATTTGTCTGCTGTAGATTGTTTCTTGCAAGTAATGTGGTTTGAGCTGGTCTGGAAAGGCAACTGCAGACTGAGGATAGTAATAGTTTATTCTGAAATTAGGAGTACTTAAATAGTATTTCATGTAATGGGTTCAACTAGGCTACTATGAGAATGTCTGGGGTGAGGGCTCTGGAGGTGGTGGTGCTATGCAGAAGCTGAGAATCAATGAGAAGAGGGGATCCGGATCATCATGATCTCCCCAGCTAATGTATAGCAGATAAAGGCTAACAGTATCACTGCTTGGCAAGAATGCCATGACCAGCATCACTCTAGGGCTGTTTTAACTCAGATTTTTTGCTTCTTTTTTTGGTATTTCTGAACTGAAATTAAACAAGCAGCTTGTCCCCTTTATTTGAAGGTCATGTTTACCTGCCATGATATCCTGAGCATAGTCATAGGTCTGTGGTAATATTTTGAATATATTGAGTGCTATTGAAATTGTGTTGCATGACTATAATGCACTGCACAGATAATTCATCTTATTAATCCTTAGCAAGTACTGATCTTTTTGGCTAATGATGGTAAGTTATAGATAAGGGATGAGATTTCTTTTTTTTTGTGTGCGTTGTCCTACATACTTTAAAAATAACTAGGACACAAACTTTGATTTAAACTTTCTTGACAAATATAGATGTGTTCTTTTTTCCTTTCTCTCCTCTCTCAGGGATGGAAAAACTGTAAGAAGCAGAATCATTGCCTCCCAAACACAGTAACTGTGAGGACTAGACATCCCTTTAACAGGGAATAGCAGCACCTTTAAGGTAGGCTGGGAAAAATAACTGTGGAAACCTTTTCTCTTTTTCTCTTCTCATTTCTGTCTGGTTTTGTCAATATTCAGACTTGTTATTTATTTTTTCATTGTTTCCAGTACAAGTTACTTATGGTGCTTTTGTGGTCTAGGGTTGGTTTTTTTTTTGCCTAATGGCTTTGACTGTGCTATCTTGCTGGTTGGATCTTCCCTCCACATTTTGGGGTGGGGGTTGGATCTTCCCTCCACATTTGGCTGACAAAACTGCTGCTTCTGCCAAGCAAGATTAGTGTGTCTGAGGTAGCAGGAGGGAAGTATCACAGTAATGTGGTATGAGGTAAGAGGGTGGGAAGGAGTAACTGTGTTTCTTAGTGCCAAGTGCAGAGGGTGGAGTTTCTCCATTGAGTGTGTTGAGATGTTCCCTAGTGCTGCTGTGTCTTTGGCTGATCCCCTGTGCCTACAGAGCTGCACCCACACTGGAAACAGAGCAAATTTCCAAGCACCTATCCCACCTGAAAGTGGGATGATAACTGTCTGAATCAGCCCCTGGGCTCCCATGGGAAATGTTTGCCCTACAAATGTTGCTCAGCTCTGCTTCTTCAGTCTTTGTGTTTGGGCAGCAGAGGTATGGTGGCAACCAGAAGAATAGCCAAACCTTTCTTTCACATTTTTTTTTCTTATGAAAAATTGTGTAGCTTTCTAGCTGAGTTTTTCATGGTCGGCATGCTTGGCTCTAGGAAAATCAGTGCATCTTCTCTTGCCACTGGAAAAGCTAAGGGGAAAGAAAGCCTGACAATATAAACTAAAGGATTTAATGCTATTGTGGAAGATGTAGGAAGGAAAGGAAATAGGTTCAGTCACTGAGGATGGACCAGAACTCCTTCAAGGGAGGAAGAAAAGTGGTGATGACTGAGAATGGGAAGTCTCAGAGTAGGGAAGGTTTTCCTGGGAATATATTGAAAGCACTATAAAGGAAATGGAGCACCACTGTGAGCATCTGGCTGAGCACAGGGGATGTGCATGGAAAGGCTTGAACGTTACTATGCTTGTATGCATTGAATATGGCATATAAGCATTTCTTGTGTCCACAGCTGATTTCTAGGAAGCCCATAGATCTTGTGCTCCCCCTATACCAAAGGAAACCTACTTTAGTGTTGTGCTCTGTGTTCCACAGAGGAAAGAAACCAAGATTTAGAAACACACAGTGGGACTAAAGGCCCTGGATGACCCTTGCTGCTTGTCTGGTTTTACTCTGGGCTTTGTGGTTACTGCTCAGGCTACCACACATAGGCAGATCAACCTTCAGATGCTCAGCTGCTGGTTTTCCATGTGGGTTGGTTTGTCACGAAAGACAATCTGTGTCGGGAGGCTGGGAGGCCAAGCTTCTGCTCTGACAGCTTTTGGAAAAGGTTTCAATAAATGTTGTGGACATAAGAGAATCAGTAATTTGGATTTCAGTAGAGGTGAGCTAAAGCTTGCTGTTAGACTACACTAGGCTCACCTTGGGTAGGAACATGTAGGTGCTGAGGAGCTGCAGTGTGCACTGCATGTTGCCCAGGCAGCAGCCAAGACTGAGTTTGGGTCTATAGGAAAGAGCTTTATAGGGTGGGTGGAAGCAGCTGGCAGGGATGGAGAACACAATTGGTGAAAAGCAAAGCTTCATTGTCCCAGGAGCACTAGAACTAATGAGCTTTGCATTTCAAAGGTGGTGAGCCTTCTTCAGACCCTTTAAAATGCACGCCTGGGATTTGTCATGTTAAATCTCTACATGGGGAAAAGGCGTCTGTGGGGGAGGAGGCAACATGCACAAAGTAGAGGCCAGAGGACCCTATTTGGGTACAAGTACCAATCTGCTGTCTGCATGAGTCTGCCCAAGTTGCATATGCTCTCCTTTTTCTGTGTGCACAGAAAATTGTGATGAATAGAGGTTCAGGCAGTGAAGAGCATTTATTTTTATTTGCCTATTTTTGTCATTCGCTTGGCATCTCTAGATGAATGGTGGAACCAGGAAGGAAAGGTTATTCTCCTTGTGAATATATCCTTGTGTGTGAGAGAGAGACTGTCTCAGAGACAATTTGATGCCTGCTGACCTCTTGCAACCTACCTTCACCTTGGAAATACCACACTGGTGTAATGGTCTGCTTCTGTCGACCCTGTCAGCAACCCCATGGAGTCTTTCAGTCAGAGCTGTGGAAAGGCAGTTTTCCATGCTCTTGGATTGGGATAGCTCAGGTGCTGGTCTCTGTCCTTTCTTCTGTTTGCCATCAGGTGTCAGAGTGGAAGTGGAAGGTTCCTCCTTTGGACACTTCACCTCCCAGTAACCAGGCGCAGACCATGTAACCCGAAGGCTGTTCTGCCCCTCTGCAGGGCCTGGATCCATCCTGCTCAGGATGGTAGACACAACCTTTTGTCCCTTCCCCCTTCTTTCTTGAGACAAATTATCCTTTCAGCCTTCCCTTTTCGTGAGAGGTTTTTCAAACTGTGCAGACTGTTCACTAGTGCCTTAGTTTTCCTCCCTATTTTCTTTTTCCCATGTATCAGCACTAGTAACCCCACATTCAGCACACGGGCCCACAGGCACATGTAAAGCATCATCCCCTCCCTGTCAAAGCCAGTGACTCCTGGAGTGAGGAGGCTAAAGTTAAGTCCCAAAGCATCAGGTGAGGATGACACTGTGCATGGCTCAAAGCAGGGTAAGAGGAGCTGTTTCACATCTTGTTGGTCCACTGAAAGTTAAAATTGGCAGCAAAGGCATCAAAGCAGGTGTGAGGATGCTTCTGCAAGATTTGCCAAGGACTCCTCTGTTCCTGTCTGATGCTGAAAGCCAGGGAAGAGACTGCAAGTACAGACTGTTTAATATTCTCTTCTGTCCCTCTGATCCCCCCCTACCCGGCAGAAGCAACATGTCCCATGTTTCTGCAGAGCTTGTCCTGAGCAATAGCAGCATCTGTCAGGGGTTACGGTGGCATTAGCCTCATGGAGCTGGGAGTTAGCAGCGCTTGGCAGAGTGACAGTTCTGCTGTACCTTACATAAATCTGTATCTTGCATAAATCTGTCTCTGCCTACTCTGCCAAGGTGTGTGGTCACAATTTGTCCGATTCCTCCCGCATTCCTCAAGGCCCTTCAAGTCTCTTAGATTTTATTTGCTCCTCGAGGCCCCTCTCCATCCTCTTTCTTCACACCTTCCCAACCCATGCCCTCTACCTCATAGGTTTCCCATGAGTCCTAGACAGAATGTATCTTGTTGAACAGGTGTTATTTAAAAATAATTCCCTCTCTGGTGCTGCAGAAAGCTCCCTGTATTCCCCTGGAGAGAGGGAAGATCCAGATCTTCCACAGACTCCCTGTGGATTTGGAGGCAAACCAAAGCAGCCCTCCACCCACCACCTTCTCCTATGGGCTGCATCTGATCCCAGGTCCTGGTTCCTTACTCATCAGTACTTCATGCTACTTGGTGTGCTTTGATTGTCTCTCATCAGCTTTCTTGAACACTTCTAGACCCTTCTGAGACCAGAAGGTAGTTTTGGCCTTTTTCCAGAGTCTCAGGAAATTCTTGGGGAAAACAAGAAAACCTTTATTAAACAGAGCATTATATCCCCAACCATACTTGTGCCGTGTGCTTTCATATAAAGCACCTGAAAAAAATGTCCTCTTGAAAGCCTCACTGGTCACCACAAGGCTTGTCCTGAGTCACCTTCTCCTCCCCAGCACTACTCAGGGACCTGATGGGAGCCATGCTGCAGTGGTGGCTTGTGGTGCGGAGAATGTCCACTTGGCAGGGTTGTCCTGTGTTACTTTGTCACCCTTCCCACCCCCTCTGATAGCTTTAATGTTTCAAGGCTGTAATGAAGAGCTGTTCTGAGCTGACAGGGACCAGTATAATATTCATGTTGGTCTGCAGGGCTAATCTCTTAGTATGTATCACCCAATAAAATACAGCGGCTCCAAAGGAGTCTGTGGTCTGTCAAGTAAACTCATTGCACCTCTTGGTGAGAGTCTCCACTGATATGTGTCCTTGGGTGTTGAGAAGGAGGTGCTTGGGAATAAAGGTACTTGCTACTGTTAATATTTTCTATTGTTTGGTGTCTGGAGCTGGTAAACAGTGAGAGAACATTATCACGGGGGGTGGTGGTAAAAAAATCCCACATTGTGTCATAGCATGTGCCCTGGTCTCTTAAAATGGAAGTTTCTGTCTTGTCTCCAAGCCTTTTCTTTCCTAGGCAGACATGAGAGCTGTAATGCTAAGTGAATAGTTTGCATTTAGTCCATACAGTGGCTCTTTAAAAAATAATTGCATATGGTACAAGAGGGAGAGGAAACCACTCCATTCCTGTAAGTGGCCACTTAAAATGTGGACAATAAATAAATAACTGTAATAAATAAACTGGTGCATCTGAGCTTTAGCGTTTAGTAGGAATAAATCAGAGCTCGCTCCCCATTGTCTGCCAAGATGCAACGGAAATGGAGTTGGAAGGAAAGATTTAACTCCGAGTTGCGGCAAGGTGTTGGAAAGCCCATGGGAGTGTGTAGGAGTCTCCTGCCCTCCCCTGTCTGTCCCCTGATTTTTATTTTTTTGTTGTTGCACTTTTCCTGCACCACCCCTCCCCGTTCACAAGCATGTGCTGCTCTCCTATGAAGCGGAAGAGATTCCTTTTAGTCTCACTTGCCTCTTGCGAATAAGCGCAAGAACAGCACCCGGGGACTAGAGCCCGTGCCGGCAGAATTAACGCCTCTCCAGAGCGCTCGGTGGGCATTTAGTCCTTCTCCTCTCCAACGGCTTTGCCCTTCCACCAGCTCTCTTCCACCCTCCCCTGCCCATCCGTACCTGCTCCTCGCGAACGACACCAGCCGCTCTTCTGCTCTGTGCGAAGTCGGAGCGAGTGCCGGTGTCTAAATGCGGCTCCAGTTGCTAAGCCCCGGTGGCTAGCGGAGTGCCTGGCTGGGGCTTGCCAACGAGGGCTGTGTCACTTTAAGGCATGTGATACTTTCCCTAGCAGGGATGTATTGAAATAGGCTCCGGTACTTCCAGCATCGTATAGCAGTGTACGTACAGCCGCCTTACTCTGCACTGCCCGCGCTGGAGTGAGGCTGCTCTGTTGTTAAACATAAACTGCTCCTCGTCCTTAAGTATCCTGGAAGCTGCAAATTATCTCAAGATCACTTCAAAGGTCTCATCAAGCAGGAGGTGATGCTAGGAGATGATTTAAAGGTGAAAATGAGAAGGTTTCCACCCCTCAAACCTTGGCCACTTTTCTGACGGCAGAGTCTGAGAGCTCAGATGTCTTCTTTACTCTGGGAACAGGATTTGTAACAAGAAAAGAGATTTTTTTTTTAATTTTTTTTAATTTTTTTTTAAATCCTGATAAAGAAGATTATTGGGAAGCTATTAAAAAAAATCCCTCATTGTGATACGGATGGATTTAAAAAAGTGTTAGATCTTTCCAATGAACACTAATAGAGTGCTCTGCTCTTGGCTGGATTACTCAGGTAAGGAGCTTCTCTAGGATTTAAGATTCAGAAACCAGATCTGGAACTCATCAGATAATAACTGGAGGAATACTCACTGCTGGGTTTCTGTGCTAATGATAAGATGATCTGTGCATAAAATTGTGTATGTGGCAGCAGTTTGCTGGCAAACAAGTGCATGAAGAAATGTTTGCAAGAAATGCTGGGGTTTGAGCAAAGGTAGTTTGAAATATTGTAGTAAAGAGAAATATTTTTTTAATTAAAAAAAAAGGCAGGGAGCTAATAATAAAGCCTGAGTGGGTTAAATCAATCTGATGTCCATGTGGTTAAGAATATGATGCCGGAGGAAAGACATGGGAGCATTTAGCAGACTGTAGAAGTTTGGCTTTGCTTCACTGTTTGGCTAGGAATTTTAAAGTTCAGTTTAACCTGAATACCTGAAATGTCGCTGTGTAAGAGTCATCTTTCCCTCTTTATTTTTTTTTTATAAAAAGCATGAGAGCACCAAATATAACAAGAAGGCATTAATTCCTGAAGACACAGGAAGCCTACTGGGAGCTCCCTGATCTGAGGGGATTGAATCTATTTTGCAAGATAAATAGGTCTAAAAAAAGAGGAGGAAAAAAAGTACACAGTATACTGTGAAGTAAACAGTCAGAAAGGAAATTAATTATATGCTAAGCAGTGCATCAAACAGTACAGAGAGAGGAAGAGCCTCATGCTGATCAAAATAATGTTTTGGTATTTTCTGTTAATTAAACTTGTGAGCTTATGTGGTTCTTTTCAACCAGTTAGACTTAAAAAGCTTCCCAAAGCCTGTGTGCTTCTTTAAAACTGGGGTGAAATACTTTATATGCATATATTTAAGTACCAATGTATTTCATTATTTTAATATTGTTAATTTTCCTGCTGCAGGAATCCCCCTGATATACCACATGCAGGCTTTTCAATTTTTTTTAATTTTTATGTAAAGATGTGATCTTTCTACATGAGAGATTTAATCTTTCAAAGTCTTTCTTGCTCTGTGGAAATGATGTTCAGCTGATTGGGTTATTAGAGAGAAAATGGCATCACGTCATTGGCTGAGTAAGGAGAGTGCCTGAAGTTTGATTAATTTGGCAATATGAAATGCAGCAGAAGGTGTTGTTAAGGGAACTGGACGATGTGTAGCGTAGCTGAGCCTTGCAAAACTCCCAGTTCTTGCAGGCAGTGGGAAAGAGCTGTTGAAGTTAAAAAGTCAGAGGGAAATTTAGCCACTTAGTACAATAATGAATACAAGTATGAAAAAAATAACAGTTGTCTGTATTAGACGGCCAAGGATGCTAGCACCAGGAGACAAAAAAATTGCTCTTTCCCTTTGTAATAGGAATAATTTTAGAATTTTGACACAGTCTGCTTTGTGAAAAGATCAAATCTTCTATAAAGTACGTATGAAATTCAGTCTGGACGTACTCCAGTCCCTTTACAGGCACAGGTTGAACAAAAGGAAGCTAATTTCATTGGGGATTAGAACACGATTCTGAGAAACAATTACTTTGTTTAGCAGACAGGATCATGATTAATTAATTAATGCTCACAAAAGTAAAAAAGCAATAAACTGTTACGTTCTGGTTAGTATTAGCCTTCCAGTTTCACGGATGGAAGATTTTTTGAAATGCATGTCTGGTATCTGAGGATGTTGTATGCCTATCTGTAATGTGTTTAAAATAGTTTTGATACTGTCTGGACACCATGGATTTTTAGCTGGCCATGTGGGTATTTTTTAATTTATATTTTTTAACTCCCATGTAAATTCAGCTATGAACTGATGTGGGAATATTTTCCAGCCTTCTATTTATATTTGTATTAGGTTTTGGTTCTCGGATCATTACAGTTTCACTTTTGCCACTAAATTATTTAAGTTATCCAGGCTCCTGTGTTGACATCTTGTTACCTCAACTGTGCTTTTTGGACACGACCTTTGTTGTATGACAATTGCATCCTGCAGGGGGGAATAATATCCTAGAGACAAAAGACATTTAACAAAATGAGTAAAAAAGAAAGAAAAAATTAAAATACTATTGTAATGGCAGCTGACTATTGCATGCTGTAAGGCAACGGATAATAATGTCTGTCTAATATTTTGTTTAGAGAATGGCAGTGGTCTCTGCAATGTCCTGGGTCCTGTATTTGTGGATAAGTGCCTGTGCAATGCTGCTCTGTCAGGGGTCCCTCCATCACACTTTCCAGCAGCATCACCTGCACAGACCAGGTAGGACTGAGATCAGCTGTGGGATGCCGTTAAGACTGCAAGTTCTCTGCTTGTGCTCGTGTCTGTCTTGATAAAGGACTGAATAGTTTGAATGTTTTTTATCGTTTAACTTTCATGAGTTGCTTGCCTTTATATTGCACAGCATTTATTTTTATTTTATTTTTTGGTCGGTCTAACATGTTGTGCTTTGCCAATCTGCTGTTGGAATATTCATCCTTTAACATCATCTTCTAAGAACTTCCTGACATAGGAATCCCATTTTGGGTAACGGTTCAATTTCTCTGTCTCTTCCTCTGCCCTTATTTCTATCTCCCTTCCTCCCCATTTTATGCAGTTCTGGAATGAGTGTATAACTTGGAAAGACATTGTGACAGCACAGGTCTGGGTAACTTTGCAGTTGTCTGATCCAAACTGGACATGGACTTGTTACTTAAAATACTCACACCAAATCTCATCCATAGTCACTAGTGTTTAGTGAGTGGAGGTCTGGCGTTTGCCTCAGCATTAAATGAGGCACAGTTATTCTAAGGGTCTCAAGTTTACCTCTGAAAATTGATGGGGTTGCAAAAGTGCAGCCCAGAGGAGAATTTGAGTCTGTCTTTCAATGGAGTTAAATGCCTGTAAAGTTGGAATAAATCCCACAGGTTAGCAGTGGAGAACGCAACTCACTTTGTTGTGATCCAGAGACTTCACATTAGTGGTTTTATTGTGTTTTTATTACTAGAAACATAACTTTTTCAACTGTTAATTGCACTTTGAAGAACGTGCTGTGTTAAAAATTGGCATATTCTGGCACAGTGTTATCATCTGGTTAAAATTAGATGGGCCAAGAATGTCACTTAACAAATCTGGATCCAAAGGGAGGTGGGAGAGGTTTTAAGGGCTTTAGAAATGAAAGATGGAAAATGTGAACTCAGTGATGAATCATTTAACAACGTGGCAGCTAATACTTTACTGTTTTTTTTGATCTAATGACATACCTTCAAAGATGGACAGGACAGTCTTGAACCGCAAGTCTTTAGCAACCTTAATGGCTTGGTTTTCCCAACTACTTTCCTTGTTAAAAAGTCACAGGTATTGGCATTGTCTTGCTTTCTTGTAATAAAATATGCAGAGTACAGAGGGCTAGACCTGAATCTTTGATAGACCAGCTCTTGGTATCTATGTTAGAGCATTAGATGGGCTAATGCTGTTGTCTTTACTAGCTGGCACTGGAAGTTTGAAAGTATTTGAAGTTTCAGTGATGAGGTTCTTACTTGGGACCTGCAGAGAAATGCACAAAATATTCATTATAATGCAATTGTAAGTAATGCTGCTGGTTACTTGTGTCTGTCCTCCAGTGAAGGAAATAGGAAAAAACAGCCCAGCTAAACAGGTAAAAAGAAAATGTAATCTCGTTTTGTAAAATCAGCTGAAACAAGTGACATTATGAGAAAAAATGAGAGCTGTGTGGATTCAGAGCTCTGCAACATTTGCCTAAGCTTGAAAAATCACCTTTTTTATGAAGCAAGAACAGCAAGACACTGAATGCATACCAAGTGCTGGGGAAATGTGAAAAATGACAAAATCTTTCACTCAGATGTGATACAGATAGAGTGAAGGTTTTACAGCTGCCTCATCACCTACTTAGAAACAGCCAAGCTTTCCCTCTTGCGAGCCTTTCTCAGGCAGCTTCTCTGCACCCTACATGAATAAGATGGATGGTGTTCTGATCCCAGGCAGCCAATTTCAGTCTCTCAAGAAATAATCCACTACATTGACAGATGAGTGGAATTTGACATGATGTTCACCTCAGATTCAGATTGTGCTGCACCTGGGAAGTACCAGCTAGTGAGCGTCCTTTAGGAAACTGTTAGGGATTTTGGACAATTTCTGCTGTCACAACAGAAAATCAAGACAGTGGGTTTTTTTATAAGGCCATGAATTTGCAGACTGCCAACTGAATGTGAAAGGTTGTACATAAAAGGGATGGAAATATGTTAAATAGCAAACTGAGTGATTTTAATGTATTCAACTGCAGTCCCCGAGCACACCCTATTTTTCATATTTATAATATTAGGAATGCGTCATTTACTTTTAGTTAGTCACTGTGTAAGTAAGATTAAAATGTTCAGCCAAATAAAAGTGAATAAAAAATGGATGCAGATAAGCCAGTGCATAATTTCAGTAATTTAATATTTGATATATGAAATTTCAACTTATTGAATCATGGCAAATATAGTTGTAATCAATAGCATGCTCAGCATACCTTTTCCTTTGGTTCATGATCTTCCATAGTTAATGAGATGCTCTAAAGAGATTTTTTTTTGCTGCTCAGCTTCATTGTGGGGCTACTTTGGTACAAGGTGATTAAAAAGGCAGGTTCCACCCCAGCTTGTGCTTCTCATACTTCATGAATAGAAAAGCCTCACTGAGCACAGGAAGGTGCAGGTAAAAGAAAATCCTCATGGAGTGTATTTAACATAATAAACTTGAACTGAACTCAGTGGATTAGCACAGTGAGTATACCCATCTCTACTACTGCTGTTAATCCAGTTTTCAAACACTGGAAATCGAGGGTAATGCATGAAAAAGTTAGGTTACCATCATATTTCTGAGCTTGTTCTTTTTTTTTCTTATTCCTGAAACTTTCTTAAGCAAGTGTCTGAATGGGTTGAAATAGATTTCTACACAATATGTGCAATCACAGAAGTTTAAAGTTCTCTTTCAGCATAGTATAATTTTTCAGTTTTACAATTCAGTGCTTTATTCAGTTAGAAGACTTAACAGAAGGTATGAATCTGAAAACGAATGTGATAAACTGCTTTACACAACAGTATTTCTAATTGACTGCAGCTTTATTTTCTCTGAAATGTTGACAGGCCAGCACAGTTAATAAGGGTATAGTAAATATTGCTTGAATATAAGATAGATGCTGCTGTATTGTTTGAACCTGTTAATTTTTTTGTTATTAACATGATAAAAAGTTTGAATGTCGCTGTTAAGTAATCTTAACTACTGGTGACTGCTCATTTTGACTCCAATAGGTGAGATTGGCAGGGTAGATTTTCAGGCTTCTTTGCTGGGATTTGGAGGAGACCTTTGGAGTAAGGTAGCTGAACACCATTGCAGTACAATTCCCCTTGGGTATGTACATGGCTTTCTGCAGGCTTTTTCTGATGATATTTCATTTTCAAGAAAATTGTCAGGCAAAGGACATATGAAAGCATTCACAGGAAATATCTTTATGTGGAAACAAATCTTTTTTAATTTTTTTTTTTCCCCAAGCATTTCTTTGTGATTCTGTAAGAAACAGAAGTAATGAGAAGAATTCCACATTGGCTGCTTTAGACTCTCATACACACAGTTGTAGAGCTGTTGAATTGGCCTGAGGATTAGAGTGAACAGGTTGTGATTTGCAGAGTTAGCTGAGTGCCTGTGATAGTCCATTGATCATCTGATTGACAGGATTGACCCTGCCCAGAGGTAGGAAGTAGATGCTGGTGTTTGGTAAGACAACAAGTCATGAACAAAGTAAAGGGTTCGCGTTTAAGAAATAAAAAATAACCACTACCCTTTCAATCATGAAATTCTTAGCAGATTTTCTGGCTTTGTTCCATAAATGAGGGATGTTTTGCTTCCAGTGAGGACCATCAGATAGTATTGAATCACAGTGGACAACACTTGGCCATGTGTTGCTTATAAATATAGGAAAGCACATGAGATTTACCTGTAAGTTTGGGCACAATGATTAGGTACACATTAAGGATGCTAGGCTAGTCTTGCACACAGTGTAAAGATGATGCAGACACTAGCAGAAACATGTACCTACTGTAGCAATGCTGACATTTGCAAATATGTTAATTAAAAATAGGCCTATTCAGAGGAAGAAATCATGGACTGAATCAAGGCTGGAATCGTATGTCTACTAAACATGAAGTACCTTTTTACTGCAACAGTAGTTAATGATGTGCCTGCTAAAAATCATCTCAAGAAGTGATTCTCTCTACCTCATTGCAAGGAGAAAAATCAGTCTCAAAGCAAGTCTACATAAACTAAGAAGTGCCATCAGCATAAGGATGCTCTGAGCATGTTTCTTGGTAGGCAGCATTTTGTGGAAACTTGAGTCTGAGGCTGTGAGCAAAAAAATTCTTAGTTCTCATCTTGGCCTTCCCACTGATTTTTTTTTTTTTTAATAGCCTTGGGAAACTGCATGTTTTCACATTACAAAAGGTTTGCTGCTTTCATATGCCCCATATATGTGGCTATTCAGTTCAAAACAGGCTGGGACAAATGCTGGTCTGAATCAAATTTCTCAGGAAAGTGTGAATAAAATACATTGTCTTTATTTTGAAATAATCTATCAGTTGTTCTACAACAGGATTTTTGCTCTTGCTATTGATAGCAATTGTAGGACTAGGCAGTTAATATATAAATGCATATATTTATGTGATTAGCAAAAACTGTATCCATTAATCATACGGTGTGAATGCAAACTGTTGCCTTCAGTATACAATGTCTAAATAGCCATGCAACAGCTTAGCCAGTGCCCAGCAGATCACATCATGGGCATGAAAGCTGACAACTGGTGTTTCTTGCTGTGTTAATTAAAAAGAACAAATTTATAAGCTCTAAGGCCTGATTCACATTTCATTTACACCAGCAAGTGCACAAGAAGCACTGTATCAATCCTGGTTTGTTCACAAGCAGAAAAACTTGCTCACAATGAACTACCCCAGTCACTCACTGGAAATCATCTCTCATGATACCTTTCTGTTATATACCTCTGGCCTTTGCAGTCTGATCTTGAAAACGAGAAACTACCAGTTGTCCAGTAAAGAAATCCAGGTTGGAGGTGCCTACTGTGTTCCTGGTCACATACAATATTTGTGTGCATGTGGACTACCATTCGTAGGTATTTTGTGTAGGCAGAGAATTGATGTAATAAAATCAACACTTAGGGACGAGGCAGGATTACTAGCATCACGACAGTGATGAATTGCCTCCTGTACTTGTGTGATATGCTGGTTTACAGACTTTACCAGAAGTATTGCACCCTGTGATTTTTATTTATTTCTGAAAAACTGAACTTGCAGAAGTTCATGGAAGGCGTACATGGCTTTAGGGTGGGTTTGCACCCAGAGAGCTAGCTATTGTTTGGGGGCTTTTTTCTGGGGTTTAGAAGTTGTTACTTTAATGGGCTCCTGCCTTCTGGGGAAAGGGGAAAGGGTAGGTAGGCATTGCAGAAGAGCAGCCAGTACTCAGTGGAGGGTCACAGGCAAGAGGACACATCTTTTCTTCACTGGAGAAGGGTGCATAGCTGCAAGGCTCACAGCTCAGTTGCAGGTGCGGGAAAGCTGTCACCAGTCATGCTGCTGAATGTGATGCCTTGTTACTTCTGATCCAGGGAGACAGAGCAACCTGAGGGGTAGCAGGTGTTGCAGCTCAATGGACTGTGAAGAACAGCACGGCCAAGGTGTGCAGTGGGGCCCTGAGCAGACCGCTGTGCCCAGCGTGGCTCCACAGGAGCTGCTGAAAGAGCTCCCCGCGATCACCCTCGCAACACACCTTGTGCAAAAGAGCAATGGCAAGGTGCTAACTGGGGTATTGCAAGAGAAAGGATGTGCCTCCTGCTTGTGGTTTGCACTGGCGGTGTCTGTGCTTTGGTTCTGTCCTTCCTCCTGCTCGTGCTCCTGTCCCCATCCTGTGCCACTTCATAGAATCAGAATTGTCAGGGTTGGAACGGACTTTGAAGATCATCTCGTTCCAACCCCCCCTGCCATGGGCAGGGACACCTCCCACTAGAGCAGGTTGCTCAGAGCCCCATCCAGCCTGGGCTT
>WUAM01000159.1:3316292-3343108 GCA_024336885.1 Actenoides hombroni
GCCTGACAGCCTAAAAAGTCCCTCCCCAGCTTTCTTGTAGGCCCCCTTCAGATACTGGAAGGCCACAATAAGGTCTCTCCAGAGCCTTCTCTTTTCCAGACTTCATCTCTCCCTCAGGCCTCTCTGCAGGCAGCCACGGGGGCAGGTGCAAAGCACATCCCTCTTTGTACGGCGGGAGATAGTCTGGGCAAACAGGGACCAAAAAGTGCCTCTTGCTGCGTTGGCCCTAGCAGGCAAATTCTTCCATACCTGTGTGCTGATCCTCCACCTCCAAGTGCAGCCTTGGTGAGTCATGAAGGGACTTCTTAGTGCACCACACTACATGTAGTTTGCTGTCATGGTATCGAAGGCTGTGAGAGTTCATACTGTGGTGCTGAAGTCCCAGGGAAAATTTGGCACCTCCAAATATAAACCCCAAAGGCAAACGATGTTGCTCTGCGCTGAAGTATTTCTGCTGATAACATCAGAAACTTGCCTTTAATGATTAGTCTACTTTAGTCCAAGGCTCATTTATATTTTAAAAGGCAATATCCAAGCGCATTTCCTCATAAGATAGATGTGTTTTCTCCCATTAAGCTTCATATTGTTTTATCCTATCCCTCCTATAATCTTTGTATTTGCTTCTGAATGTTTTCTTTTCCACTCTGCTGTGAAATCAACCTTTGCTGTAAGCAAGATTTATTTTCCTGATGGGATTCAGCATTTTTGCTATTTTCAGATGCTTTGTACAGAACAATTCTCTTTAGCTAAACTTATTTTTTGGCATGGGAGTGGTGCTGGAGATTTCTTTGTGCTCTAGGCAGGGACAACAAGGACTGAAGAACAGTTGGACTCTAAATTTATGAGAATCAGTCAATGATGTTCAATGGGGAATTGGGGGTGTAAATTAAGATGAATGAAGTTACAAAGCCCCATGTATGAATATGTGAATCATATTTCTATGATCTATTTAAAGACTCTTATCTGACATCTCTCTCTTGCCTTCTCTATTCCTTTCAGAACAGTTTGCCCCTTTTTCCTTTGCAGGGGGTGAAGAAACCAGTCCTGCCCTTCTTGAAAGGTCACTTCAGTGACAGCAGGTGCAGGACCACCCTTGTTATCATATGATAATCAGTAATTATGTCACAGTATCCCATTATAATCCCTGTTTTGCTTTGAGAGAACATCTTTACTTGAGATCTGAGTTGGTGGCAGGAATGGAGGACATTACTAGTTTTTTTGGATGATGTGAAAGTGATTCCTTGAGAAATCACTAAGTGAAGTGCAATACACGGACCATCTGTTATCTGAGATGACTGAATTTTCTTCCACTGGGGTGCTGCTACTGGTACCGTGTCCTTGAGCTACAGGTAATCTGGGAGCAGCCAGCTCTACACTGCAGCTCCCACCGACAGCCGCTTGTGCTCGGTGCTTCTTAAAACTGTGCATTAATACTTCTGTGAGCTGTGGAGTTCTGTTTGTGTATCCATCACACACCTTACCTCTCACTAAATGAATAGGCAATTAAAAAGGAGCTTAAGTGGTGATTCTTGTCTCTTGATTATTAGGAGAGCTGCTGGTTAAGAGCAAAAATATGCATTTATTCTGTCCTCATGCATGATCCAAAGCTCCTATTGGATTAATTTTGTTTTCTCTGTAGGTGCCAAATCTGAATCAAGAGCATTCATTGTGAATCTAGTAAAAACAAAAGTCACTTCTGCAGTTAGCTTATGAGCAAGTGAAAGTTATGTTGACAGAGAACTTGATCAGAAAACACCTACGAACATGTATGTCAATTTATTTGGAAGTGAGGAACTTAGTACTGTAATTTCCATGTTGTAATTCATGTCAGCAGCCAACAGGCTCTATAGATCAGTGTGAGCGCAGGCAAGAGCCTCAGATCTTAACTGTACACACTCTGATAAAACTTTATTATCTTTATTATTGTTCTCATTAATGCTCTTCAAAAATGCTGTTAAATATTTCCGGCAAGCAAAACTTTCGTGTAATTTTACTGTATTGTTAAGGAAAGATTAATTATAATCTTTTCTTGCAGCCTGTTTATATTTGATCATGACATTAATTGGTTGCCAAAACAAGCTAGATTTAATTGTGTTTAATTAAGTGGTTGGGAGCAAGCAAGGATAGTTTATTTGGAAAATTGGTTTCATTGATTTATATGTTTATTTTTTAAAAGAACCTGAAGAAATGAAGGGTACATCTTGTTTAGCACCTTTTCCCCTACATGCTGCCCAGGAGTCATCAATAACACAGATGAACAGATTCTAGGATGGAAAAATATCTATATTATATGTATTTGCCTATACAAACTTATTAACAAGTAATGTTCACATTCTGAATAAGTCTGAATTTAAATAAAACCTAACACCAAGCAGAAATTAGATCAAGTAACAATGAAACTAGAAGTAAGGTAGTGTTCAGAACTGTGCATTTTGACAAATGCATTTCAGAGAAAACCTTTAGCTTGTTTTCAGATTTGGCTAAAGATGCTTTGCATACGGAAGGCAAAATACACTAATATACAACTATACAAATATATTCTATACTAATGAGATTAATGCAATATATATCTGTAGTTCTATGATATACTAATTTCTATATTTTTCTATCATGCGTTTCACAATCAACTAATTTTACAGTTCAGAAGCTTTTGAATATCAGATTATTTCATATTTCAAGGTAAACATTACCAGAACTGAGAGGAGGAAAACAAGTCATCATCCTGATGAATTAATAAATCCTGCCTGGAAACATACATTCAGATATACCAGTGGCTGTCTCTTTCCCAAAATAAATCAAGGCCCCCACAGACTTCAAATTCAATACCAATGCAAACACAAGGAAATTCTCATGTGTCCTTCTGGCTGGTACCAGCTCTTGTTTTGGTTTGCAGCAGTACTGAATGTAACCTATGCCTACTGTTTCCAGAAGTTGTTGGGGTTTTTTGGTTTGTTTTTTTTTCCCCAAATCAACCTTTTCTGCTGCTTTCCCATATCTAAAAATCTTGCTTAAATCCATAAGCTGTCAGGGCTACATTAACATTGTTTGCTGTATTATTAACTCATTAAGTTCCTCTGCTTGGTTACATGTATGGGATGCTTTCAATTTGGGTGGTCAGTCAACCAGAAGTTGCTACTGTGTTGAAACAAAAACTCCAGAGATGAGTTTGAAGGTAATAGAGGGGTTTGCGTTTGTAATTGGTTTCAGTGTGCCAGGGCAGGATGTGACAGAGAATGAATGATTGTGTCTAAGCCAGCTCCCACATCTGTAGTACAGTTATTTCTGTAGTACTATAATGTTTTTGTGAGGCTTTAAAATGCAGCACTTTCTTTTTCTGCCCCCCTGCCCCTCCCAGGTAATGAGAAACTGTCTTTCCACAGCTGAAACATCAGCACTTTCTCCATTATGTCAGCAGCCTGGTTGCTGTTTATCTTAACCTTGTTTTGAGTTTCTCCAACAAATAGATGACTCCTTTAGTTCTAATTTAGTTTCTCTTGGTATTTCTATTATCTCTTCTGAGTTGGCAGGCAAGGAAATCAGATGTGCATCAAATGAAACCATTTGTCACGGATTAGTGCATGCAAATGCCTTGATGACAGCAATAGACAAAAGCCAGTGAGTGTCTGAATGCTAACTTTGGAAGAGAAAATTAACACAGCCAGAACACCAGTGATAGCAGTCTCTGAGATTATTCAGTGCCTAATAGTGAGGTGACACTCTTCTGTCCCCTCCACTGCCATTTTTTCTCTTACTGAAATCTTAAGGCACTAGGGTAATTCACAATGACCACTGCGAAGTGGAGGAGTGTCCATGGGAGCTCCTGGCTTTTCCCAGAGCTACTTACTCAGTAGCAGGACCTTTCCTCTGCTTCTTTAAACCCATCTGTATCCACAGCAGAGAAGGATGGGACTCATAGCTAGGTGAAAGTGGAGAAGACCATTAGTGATGCTCCAGCATGCACATCCCGCTTTGTCACGGCACCCTGGGAGTCAGAAGAGCTGCCAGATAGGATACTTAAGTGCATCATGTCAAGGTGGAATATATCTTCCTCAGTATCTGGGTTAGAAATGTTTTGCATTCCCTTTTTCCCCGAGGACAGATTTGGTAATTGTTTAATGCTGATCTTCTACTGTTGATAACACACTGAACGAGCTGACAGCAGTTATTAGATATTTATCTCATGCTTGTGATTGTTACTCCAGTTTCTTTATGAATTGGACTCTTTTGAGTCCTGAAAGGTAAATGTGGTCTCAGCCAAGTTCCCCACTTGAAGAGTGATGTGAGGAAGAGCTGAGAGACAGTTGTGGGAAGGGAATTTTGAGACGCCCTGACTGGGAGCAGGCTGTGGACAGTGAGCATCCAGTGTATGGTTGTACATTTTATTTCCATCCCTCCCAAAAAACCCTTAGGAGAGCACCAGGCTGTGGTTTAGTGAAAGGACCACAATGTAGCTAGATTACCTGCTGCCTTCTCTTGGTTTTCACTCCATTTCAGTATCTTTTTTACTTTTTTTTCTTCCCTCCCCCCACTGCTTATTCTATTTCTGATTCTGTCTCCCTTCCTTTAAATCAGTTTTCATTATTTCCTCTTAGCTCTTTCTTTATGTAAGCCCTTATGACTCTCACTTTTAGAAAAGGCTCACTGCATCTCCTCCTGTTAAAGTCAGTGCACCTTGATGTGGTGTTCAAGCAACAAAATGCCACTTGATTTGATTCCAATTAAAACATCACCCACATTTTTTATGAAGTAAATAGTTTCAAACATTGCTATTTGGAAAGAATCAAGCTATTTGATCAAAAAGATTTGAAATGCTAAAAATATATTTTACACTTTGATATTGACACTGTATTTTAAGAGTTTTCTAACAAACTTGGGAAAATATACATTATAACCTTTTTTACCTATAGAAAAAAAATATTTCTGTTAATCAGAGTTTTCCAATGGGAAAAATTCTGCAGGTACTTTGTGCCTGTCTTTGCATCAGGCTGTATGCAAGGCGATATACTGTCTTAGTGGTTTCTAGATTATTTTTTGCTTCCTTTCTGCCCTTATGCGTTGATATTTTTGTATTTTTACTGGAACCAGACCTTCATCCTTTATAACCCCAATGGTTCTCCCTGTTTTGATGCTGTAGTGTAATAAAGACACCATTCTTGAAATCATGATGTTATCACAGACATAAGCATGTTGGTCACATCGGGTGATCCTGCCTTTGGAAAGCAAATTTTTGACTAAGCAGGACCAGTTTTGAAAATCAGAGTCACAGAATGGTTTGGGTTGGACAGGACATTAAAAATCATCCAGCTCTAACCCGCTGCCATGGGCAGGGACAACTCCCACTAGAGCAGGTTGCTCAAAGCCCCATCTAACCTGGCCTTGAACACTGCCAGGGATGGGGCATCCACAACCTCTCTGGACAACCTGTTCCAGTGTCTCACCACCCTCACAGTGAAGAATTTCTTCCTGAACAAATGCTGGTGTTAAAAATAGGTGCAAATTAAAGTGAAAGGGATTTCTGCTTTCAGTGTGAATCATTTGATGGTTTCCCCCAGTAAAACAGTTCTTTGACTTTTTAGATTGTGTTTGAATTGCTGTTGAGCTGCCTGTTGCTGTATAGTGTTTTGTAATGTGTCTTCTATGAGCAGCATGGTATCAAGCAGTTCTTTTGTACTAGTCATAATCCTCTGAGGTTCAGGCTGTAAAAGTCCCCCATAAACCCTGTTCTTATGCAAATTGAATTATTTGCTTATATTCTTTTTTGTGTGTTTTGTTTTCTAGTTTATCAAAGGAAAAGGTATAATCTAGAGTGCCTAGAGATGGGAACAAACTACAAAGCAGTATCACGTTTATACTGAAGTCCTTCTGATGAGGATTGTATGTCTTTAGTATGCTGCTCCCTACATCTGAGGGGCTGTGCTCTTTAACAGGTGAGGAGAGATTATCCCTTAGTCCTGACAGAATCTGTGAATCAAAGTCTGTTAAGAGAAATTCATACAGGATTTAAATGAAAATCTGCTTTTAAGTGTAACTATAGCAAAATAATATCCTCTGTATAATACATGTGCATCGTATGAATTAGTACCTAAAGTTTCAGAGGACCTACAATAAGCTGTGTGTCCTATCTGCTTTTAAAGAAGTGCTTTAATGTCCCTATTTCACACAGGAACCAGGCAAAGATGTTATTCAAATAGGCCATTGTCAGGAGGGATTATTCCATATTCTGATACCTACGCAGATCTCAGAGCATCAATATTTGCTACAAAGAGAGCATAATTTTATGGCACACCTGACCAACACCTGCCTTTGGTTCTTTTCTGTCTCTCTATGCCTGAGGAAGGGATAGTCAATCCCCCTGTGTAGTCTGTACCCAGCAGCCAGCAGTAGAATAGATCATCTGAGGAAATGGAGATCTCCACCAGGAGCATATTTAAGGCAACTGAGATGCAAGTAGGCGAGGTTTTGTTATTTTGTTCCTCACATAGCCTATAAATGAGGCTGGTGGCTGCCAGACTCTGTCCTCCCAGCTAGTACCCATAGCAGGCATCCCGTCCCTAGTGTTCTGTTCTTGGCATGGCTTGGCATGCAAGTTAAAGTGCTGCTGTGAGCTGGGTGATGGCTCGTGGAGGCTCTTAGCTCCCTCTCTTCATAAAATCAAGTGCTTTACTGTAAGCCAACTTCACACTGGCTTAAACTTTCATGGTGGTTAAGCTATAATCTATCAGACTGCCCCAGCTGTGAGGTGTAAAGAGCCTTCATGTTCACTTACTGCTACGCAATTGACAAACAAGTTATACTGTTGTAGTGAATTTTTCCCATGTCCATGCTCTCAGCTGAACCACAGGCTCAGCACATGCAGACAGACAGTGCCCTTGTTGCTTCAAATGGAGAACTTCCTACTTCTTAATGGCTTCTTTTAAGAGATGAGAAGGTTGGGCTTGTCTTTGGACAAAAAAAGCTTCCGCTTTGTGTGCTGCTTGCTTGAAGGCTACGCTTTCCACCTGGGTTTTGTGCAATGCTTCCAATCTTTCACAGGCAGCATAGCACCAATTCTGCATCCCTCTGTGAGCTTACTTTTTGTAGCATCTGACTTGTAAATCTTGGTAACTACAAGCTGTTATCTCAGTACGATTGCAGGCCATCTACAGCAGCATGAAAGATAGTGGCGAGATAAATCATGTCAATTATTTTTTAATAGGGAAAAAAAATCAGACTATTTCATTTGCTACAACTGGAAAAAACTTAACTCTTGGTTGCTTCTAAAGACATATATTGCTGTGGGGAAAGACCTACAAGATCAGTCCCAAAAGAGGAATGTTCTCTTGGGGTTCCTAGATGGAAAATCACCTGTGAACAATGTCTTGTTTGGTCCAGTCAAAGGTGTGGGGGGGAGTTGGTAGGGCTAGGATTCTGTTAGGGTCCTGCATGTCATTCCCCACTAATGGCCCTTTTTTGGCTGCCGCTGTTGAGTTTCAAGCCAACTGCAGAAGTTTTGCTTCTCGCTTGCTGGAACCTAGAAAATCTCTAAGCTGGGGAAAGGTTTTTGTCCATTATTTACCACTGTTTTGGCAACAGAGAAGCTCAGAGGTTACACAGCTATCTACCAGTACTGTTATGTTTCCTGATAGGACTTCATGCTATCATAGAGGCATAGCAGGAATCCTGTGTCCCAGTTCATATTGGGGCCACCCAGTTGGACTGCGGAGTCCTGGCAAGGGGTCCTCTTCCACAGGATCCTTTTCCTCTTATGCAGTGAAAAGGTGACTGAGCTTCAGCTGATGCCCACTGCCTGGCTTGCAGAGGGTATCTAAAGGCTCTTGTTAGGCCCTGAGAATCAAACTAGGACTTGATTCTATCTGTATTGCTGAATTAATATAAAAATTGTTCATTTTGACCTCTTGTGGTTAAAAGCTTTTACGTGTTTGAGAAATTATAGCAAACTTTCTTTTCTATTGTGACAATCGTTTATTTTTGTAGTCTGAAGGAATACAACACTCTACATCTTGCAAAGCAGTGTTTCTTTTGTTGTGTGACTAAAGCAGTGTAAATAATTGAATTTTTTTTTTATTTGACAGCCAAAGCAAGATATCAAGGGTTGGTTTGGTGCAGTATTTACATTTTTAAATTAGTTTAGAACAATTTGATTTTCTTACTAACTGAAAAAGAAAAAAAAGAAAACAAAACCTGAAACAATTTGTTGTATTTCTAAACACTGAAAGAAATGCAAGGAAAAGGTCAGATTAAGTTAGTGAAGACAAGTCTAGAGAATGTACTGAATCTTTCCTTAAGCAGATTTAAAACAGAGTATCTCTAGTTAGAATCTATGTTCTGCAGGAGGGGATGACCCAAAAGTAGAGCTGTGGTGTTAAGCTATTGCTGGTAGGGAGGATAACTCCCAATATCTCTTGAGTTTTCCATTTTGAATAAGTAATTCAGTAACCAGAAGAGCAGAGATGGGACATGGGGATTTTTCTCCCTCATTTGCCCTGAGAGGGCAACAAAAGGCAGTCCATTGCTCAGCCTCTGTGGCTAATGCAGTGTTCTATGTAAGGTTGAGTGGGCTTTGAGACGAGCCCTACCCCTGCCAGAAAGTGAAGAGATGAAAGAGGCTGAACTCGCTGCCCATCAAACTGATTGCTCAGCTCTGATCTGAGCTGGGGGGGCTCTTGGGTGGCAGTGTCAGGTGCTGTCCAGAGAATTAAACACAAGTGAAATGAAGGCTTTAACAAACTACGAATTGGTATTCCTTGTGAAGTTTAACCTCTGGGAAGGACGGATTTTTGGATGGTTTTGTTTTTCTTTCGGAAGAAGAAAGCTGCACCACTGCCCGTTGATTCTGTGTGCTGCAGTAGCCATAGATTTTTCTGCTGTTCCTCTGCTGTTATTTGAACATGAGCCTTGAACTGTGGCTTCTCCCTCTCTTTCTCTCTGCTTGAATTTTGGAGGAGGCCAAGGCTGCACCACAGCCACAGCAGAGTAGGACTCCATGGCCTCTGTTCGTTCAGAAAGAAACAGGAGCCCACAGGGAGGCAAAGCTTTGACACTGATGTTTGTCTGCAGTGCTGTTGAGGTGTTTTGCTGAATTCTCAGTTATCTGAAGATCTCTGCTAATTTAATGAGCCAATTTCAACTTGTCAAAGTGACAGTTTTCCATGTCAGAGACCAATACTCCTCCTTTAATATACATCTGTAGCAGTTATTTTGCTGTCCTTGAAGAAACACAGACTGGAATATCACTTTATTTTGAGAAATGCTTCTGTTTTTTTCCAACTGAGGCTTAGTATTAAAAATGTGTTTCTGTATCAAAGTGATAGCATCTGCTTTTGTCATTTTTATGTAAACTCAGCTCTGCTTTGCAAAGCACCACTGTTCTCTTCCGGAGAAAATGCGATCGTCTATCTGCAGTGAGGCTCTGTCTGTGCACTTTAATATTAATTGTTGAATCCAGCAGTTATTTAAACTGTACCTACTTGTGCCTTTTTCATGACAAGTTCTTGGGAGGGTGGGAGGGGTTGTGGTGGGATTCATAAGTGGCTGTATTGGATTTTAAGTAAGAGTACTTCCAGTAAATGAGTTGGGGATGGTGTGCCAGAGGAGACCTTTAGTGAAATATATAGACCTGTCAAAGAAAATAAAAATCTTCTGGTAGGAGTATACCAGTTTTAGCAGGCTCCAAATTTTATTAAAACAAAATGAAAGAGAGGTTGAGATCTTACCAACAGTAGGATCAGTGGTGTGGAGGTTTGGGCATTTCCCTGGAAGCTGATTCAGATGAAGGACTCAAAGCTGTCTTTCACTGGGCTGAATTTCTCTGTTCCTGAGGAGAAAGTCTGGTTCAACCAGTGAGCTGCTCGTTCAGCACACGGGGAGCTGGCAGCATGGCCTGGCAGAAGCACAGCACCAAGACCAAGGATTGTTTTTTTTCAGCAGTACAAAGCACAAATCTCATTCCAAAGCCCTGTGATTTCTGTAGAAGTACCAGCCTAGTTCTGCATGATGTCTTTTTATGGCGTTACCCAGCTCAGTGGACGATCTGTAGCTGTCAAATCTTGCAGAGCCCCAACTTTCTGCCAGCAGAAATAGAATGGGGTGTTAAACACTTAGGATTGGTTTTGACGGCCCTTCATGTGAAATAGAAAATGTAGATTCATTTCATAGCTGACAGAGCTGATTATTTATGTTTCTTAGAGAACAGCTAAGAATGTCTAAGAATCTTTTTTTACCATTATGGATGATTTTTCTTGCATTTTAACATCATTCTTTTTGAATCATGACAAACTGAGATTAAACAACAAACAGCCCCTGAGATCTATCATTTTTTTTTTTTCCCAATGATTTACATAGGATGGTACCCATAAATTATGGAGACAACTACTGGATACTGTGAATGAACAAATACTTTATTTGTGATGTAGTTTTGAGAAACTTCCCATGAATTGTAGCTGCAGAAGGTAATGGTGCCATCCCATAAAAAGAACCCTGCTTAATATCTTCAGGACACTAAGCCATGAGGCGAAGATGTTAATTTTTTTATTTTTAACATAAACCCTTGAGTTTTTATGCTGGATTTTATCACTGTCTGCCTATCTCTTTTCTCATTGCTTTTACCATGTCCTAATGGTCAAAAGAACTAAAATCCACCTCTTGTAACAGGAAAAAGATGAAGATTTTTCCATCTTGCTCTGATGCTGTGAACACTTTGATGTCTGTAATGTAACTATTTCTCAGCAAATAATTCACTCAGTTTTGGATACCCTTTTTTTGTCTGAAGCATCTCCCTCTTCTGTAATTGGAAGCCTTGGAAAGATCGTATAAGAAAAGAAGGCTTAATTTTGTTCTGCTGCAAAGCCTCCTTATTTATGGGTGCTATTATTTTATATACTTCCTTTCATTACTCCTTGAGGAGGATGGAGGAAGGTGTCAATGTATCATCTCCCCAAATGAGAATGTGTGGATGTGCATATGGCCAGATGTGTCTGTTTTGTTCTAAATGCTGCAGGCGTATTCACATAAAGTCCTCTGTATGTTACTTCATCTTGTAGTGCCAAGACCAAGTTTTAGTGCAGAGATCTGCACTCTGCACTCACTTTCTTCACAGAACATTGTCCATTGCTCCTCCCTTATTTCGTCTTCTCAAAAGGGTCCATGGTGGGGATGTTCAAAGCAGCAAGATCTTATTCGTTCTCATGGATAACTAAGTTCTACGTGTTTCCCATCAGCTCACCAGGCCTTGTAGTCGGTTATTCAAATAGTTGCAAGGGTTTGGCTGTGTTTCTGCTGGTTCTTGATGAAGACTGAAATGTTTTGAGTTTGCTGTTGCTGAGAGCATCTTTCCTCATTGTGCAAGTGCCAGTCTGGAACGAGATGCTTCCCCCAGGACCACGGCTTGTCACAGGCCAAAGTAGCAGTGAGAACAACATTGTAAGGGGCAGCAGAAAATCCCTGTGTTGCATTGCCCAGGGGAAATTAATGTTTCTGCCTTCTTTGAACTTTTTTTTTTCCCCCGCAGAGAATTTTCAACTCCTCTAATGGCAGCATAGACATCTGTTTGCAGCTGCAGAAGCATCATGTGTCAGTAGCTGCCCTGGCCAGGGCAGTGGCAGCAACAACATCGCTGCAGTGCAGGAAGCTCAGCAAACACTTAATTTTCTGTGTTTTTTTTGTCCATGCACCTGACAGGCCAGTCTAGTTTTGTCTGTCCTCAGGGCACAGCACTGTCAGGCTTGAAGTGGTGCTGGTGAGCTGTGGTCATGGTAGGGTAGAAGTTGTATGTGTCTCCTGCCACCACAAAGCAAAGCCCCAGCAGACCAAGGGGAAGAAAAGGTGCCGTGACTTCTGTCATTCTCTAATTATATGCACTTGTGATTTTCTTATTCTCTTCCTGTTAGTGAAAACCTTCAGAAATATCACTCCATGGATTGGAAATACTTATCAAATTCCCTGCTTTTTCATCTGCTTACCCCCATGCCAAAGGAAGAAGGTACCCTCTTCTAATATTCTTTTATATTTTTTTTAATGTTTATTTTATATACTCCTGTGGCCACAGTTAGACCTCCGTGCTTACAAGGATTGTGTTTTCTAAATGAAGTACTTAAAATCCTAAAGGATAAATGTATGAAACCTGGGAACAATATCAATTGTCTTGCCTTTCTTCTTCTCTAGAAACATTTTTCTTATTACATTTTTAATTATAATTCCTGTAACAAATCCTAAAGCATATATATCAAAGCAAGTGCACAGAATGCCTGAAGTGTCATTAAGTTTTGCCATGACTGTTCCTGTCAGTATTTAATATTTGGGAAAGTGGAGTTCATGCTCTAAACAAAGCCATGGTAAATTGGTGGAAGGTAGCTCTCGTATGTATACGCATCCATACCTTTCCTGTAGACTATTTCCCCCTTTACACCCTCCACATTCCTGTGGATTTCTTTCATGGAGGTTTCAGACACTATACACTTCTGTATGTGTTGTAAGATTCAGAAGCTTCAAATCTGCAAAATCAATCCACTTGGGGATCTTCTGGTCAATAACACCCGAGAGTTTATAGCTTGTTCAGCTTTGTGATGGATCATAACTGGGATTTACAGCTGTCTGTGAGCCTGGTGAGCAGAGGGGTAAATATCCTCCCCTCTGGGAGCCACCAGCCTGGCAGTACCTGTGTGTCATGATCAGAACCCATCAGCGAGGGATGCTTATGACCTCCCTGGGGAGGGACTGGTGCCTCATTGCTTCAGCAGCTCCTACAGCTGCTCTGGGCTGCAGCTGCCTTTTGAGATGGGGTCCAAAGATCTGGTAGTTAGCAGTGAATGGGGATTTGAGGTAGGAACAGGTTTTCTTTACAATAAGCTTGCCAAACATTTTGGTTTCATCACACTTCTTCTGGCAGTGATAGATATATTAATTAGCATTTTTATCGTGTAGTAGTCTATAGCCTTAAAATGTCAAATTGTGAGCACATTTGTAGATTAAGTTTAACTACAAGTGCCTTTCCAGGAATTATATCTAGATATAATTGGCAATATTAAATCATCGTAGTTGGTGAGCTATACACCTGGTTCTTTATTCATTTTTCCTCTGCCACCCAGAAACATGCAGACGTTGCAGCATCTCACTCAGCTGTCAGTTTTTAAAGATATTTTCTCTTTTTAAGTCTCTTACATAGTTATAATACGGAGGAGTAGAGGCTATAAAGGTTTCATCAGTATACTTTTCTGTAAGTTAATTTATATTTATTATTTTTTTTCAAGGAGGGAAACTTCCATACCTATGAGAAGGAAAAGAGGTAGACTATGAAACATTGTTCTTAATGGCAGCAATGAAAGTGTTCTGTGATTTGGGATGTTAGAGCAAGTCTTCTGGGAAATGGATTAGTAGGCCAGGAGAGGGTATTGTGATCAAAGTGCATAGTAAATTAATTTACCTCACGCTCCTGCAATTTATCACATAGATATCACCTCTACACATGAAAAGATACACGAGTATGGATGCGATATTGCTCTAGTGCTTATATCTTATTCCAGAACTTAAATAATTTAACACTCCCGCTTTAACCTTATTGAAATATTAAAACGCTGCAATCCCTTACATTTGCTTTTGTTACAACTGTAACATTAGGTTTTCATGTCATTATGACACTGGTTTATAATCGCAGCCCAGACAGGTATTTGGCCATTTACATAGAAAGCAGAACTGGTTTTGACTGGTAAGTGCGAAGCAATTTCATCATGAACAAGGACACACATTATAAAGGAGGAGGAATTACAGATTCAGGGACATCAGGAGCCCCTTTTAAAAGGAATTTTTCATATGGTCACCCTTGCAGCTTTTGGCTTGCAGTCATTTCCCATCTCTATAGCAGTTCTGAGTGATTTTTCATGTTGCGGTAGTTACGCTTCACAATTAGACTTGGCTGGTAAACAGTTCATTAAAAATATCTACTTCAAAGCAAGATGAAACAAGTCTGTCGGAGGTTTTGATGGAGAACAGAACAAAGCAAAGATCCATCTATTGTCAAAGGGCCTCTAGGTTGAGTGGTGGTGGTGCAGTGAAGTTGAGCATGGAAGATGCACAGTTATGACCTGGCCTTGAATTATGCGGGTTAAGAGTACTTGGTTGCTACTTATGGTCCAGAAAAGTGCCCTGACAAGGCTGCTCTGGTCTGTCTGTGCCTCTGACCACAACCTGCCTTGTTTCTGAGCAACTCTTTCTCATCAAAACTGCTGCAGAGCAGCTCTCCTCAAAAAGTTTCTGCTGAACAGAATCTCTGCTGTCAGATTACAAAAAGATTTCCTCATAAAGAAGTCCCAAGTACCTATTGTCACTGTGCTTAATTCAAGTAAGTGAGGTGATCCCTGCTGTGTGTGGAGCTGGTGAGCAGAGCGTTGCAGAGGAGAGGGTCTGCTCCTGCTGTCCCACATCCTCTTTCAGATGATTGCTTGGCTCCTGTTTGCAGAGCCACCACCTTCTATAGCTGGAATTCCTGTAGTGCCTGGGTTCCTCTAGTTACTTATCTTCATGTCTTTTAAAAATTTGGTAATTAGTGTATGTAGCTGTCTGTTTCCCCTAAAGTCTGAGACCATTTTATGTACATCTTATCGAAGTGTACAATCAGCTAAATTAATACTAATTACAATTTCTGAGACTCATGAATTGTTCATTTTCTGAAGGAAAAAAAAATTGTCTTGATGGTTATTTGTGGTCATGAATATCACTGTATTAATCTTTTTTGATTGCTAAGACCTGATAACTCAGATTACTTATTCCTAAAGTATTTTTTTGTTCAATTAATTTGCTTTACCGCCAGATCTAACGCACATTGTGCTGTAATAAATCACCTGCTAATGAAACTACATCTTTTAGAATCAGTTCAGACTTGCTTGTTACTGTGTTTGTTCTTGTTAGACTTCCATTTGAGGAAAAATGTGTACAGAAAATTCAAAGAAAAGACTCCAATTACTCAGAAATTTCAGTTTACTTGAAAGTTCTGAAGCAAAATATTGCCACCTTTAAATTTCTTGAGTTTGACACCAACCTGGGTGGGTTTAACCATTGTCTGCATAATTTTTTTTAGCAGAGAATTATGAGATATTTCTTGGAGTTTTTTCAAGTTGTAGGGCTCAGAGCCTTTACCTTCAGTATGACGATACAATGCACTCCAGACATCAGGGTGAATATGCTGAGGCTGCTCTTTGCTTCTGGCAGTGCTGTTAGATCAGCCCAGGCTCTTGTAGCGTGGTCACACAGAAGGAGGCAAATTCAGTCAGCTGACATCGACTGCAGGGAAGTGTGCGGGAGAACAAGCTAAACCATGAGGGTGGCAGTGCTTCCGAAAGCTCATTGAATGATGAGGTGGTGCAAACATTGGAACTCAGATTCCAAAACTGGCAAGAAAAAGGTGATGGAAGAAGTTGCTACTCTCATAGAGAAGGAGGAAATCTTTCCAAAACAGGCAGTTGGCTCTCAGTTGAGTTTTCATCATAGTGTTACTCCATCAGCAGAACGTAGGCACCAAGTAAGACCATGCTGATTCAATGGCTTTTTACAAGCATTGTGCAAAAGACTTGGGGCAGAAGATAACTGTGTTCTGCTATTATATATAAAACCACCTTCAGATCCTCTTACAAAAATGAGTTTCATCGATGGCTCGCGTGAGGGATTTCAGATGAGCTATTTGATCCATCAGAGAAAGGAGTAAATGGTTAATCAAGACACTTGATCTTAACCAGGGCAAAATTAATCTCTTCCACTGGGGTAGAAAATTTGTCATGACAAGTGTTGTTCAGGTCTGCAAGAGCAAGAGGTACGTAACTAGGTCTGCAGGTGACAAAGTATTTGGGTAGTCAAAAGGGAAAAAGAGATGCAGCAATCTTAGAGGGCAAAGCTACAGAACCACTTTGCAATGTGTTAATCTAATAACAAATCAACAGTATGCTGGGATTCAAAAACCAGATTAGAGACTTAGATGATTAATAAAAACAACTGTAGATATATTTGGATATAGGGGTTTTTTTTAGCTTATAACCCTCATTTTAACAGTATAAACTTGCTATTCACCTCTTAACTTCATGTGCCTAGTGCCAATCATAGTTACGTCTGCACTAAAATCCGTGTCTTTCTCCCTGATGTCCATGACCTCTGAGTTTTAAGTCTGATGCAATATAGCTAAACCAAAATTCTTCTCTTTCCATGGCTAAAGCAGGACTCCTCATTGTGTCAGATCTCAGTTTTCAGTATTGTCCACTGTGAATAATTCCATCCTGCCTGTAACGTGAGTGTCATCTTCAGCTCCTCAGCTTGTGGCATCCTGGCCACCTCTTGAATCATGCTGCATGAGCCACTTAAGATGCAACCATTCAAGTTTGTATGTGCAGCCAGAAGTCTTGTTAAGGCTCTTGTCTCATGCCCTGATTATTTCCACCTTCATTTGTCTGTTCTTCATTTGCTAGTGTCTGTCTGAAATGATGAGGCAAAGACTGTCCTTAGCCTCTACCTTGTCTTACCTCTGTCCTGGTATCCCCTTTGCTGTTGTATCAATTGTAAACTACTTGATACGTTTTCTTAATAGCCTTTTTGGTCTATTCCCAGCAGATTTATTTCCTGTTTATTGTGTTGTACATGCTTTCATGTGTATCTTGCGTTGTGCAGGTTTTCATGTTGTTCATTCTGAGTACTTTATGTACTCTTTCAGAGTACCGAGCCACTTCAGTGTTAGCTCCCATTGGACATGGGATTAGGTGTAGCAATTAGTCTGATATTCTATAGTAACTCCTCTATAACTGCAAAAAGAAAGACTTTCTAGATAAACTATCTTCAGAGATCTGTACTTAGGGTAACAGATAAATTATTCTTAAACTCAGGCAACCACATCTGATCTATAAAGGCACCTTCTGGGACATATGGGTTTAAGTACCCAAATGCAGGTTTGTGCTTACTGTGATTTTTCAGCCATGAGTTTTTGGGCATCTAGTTTAAAAGATCAGGTTGCCTCAGGATTTCATTTCAATGGCTTAATCCTCTGAATATCCCCCTCTCATAAAAAGATGATTCTAGGCATATCCACACAATGCAAAGAACAACAGATGTCCTAGTTGGAGGTTGTACTAGCTCCAGAGCCAACGTAGCTGCATCAGGACATATTAACTCAAAGTGATTTCTGTGTTCACTTGGTAAGCTGCTTCCCTAGCTGGGCCAGCTTCTGTGTTGCTCCAGCATCATGCATGTGTTGATTGCTAACCTTCTGCACTCAGGTGTTCTGAACAGATTAGTTTTAAGCTATTAGATCAGTTAAAGGGCTTGTAAAACTGAAATCCAGTATTTTAAAGTTTATCTTAATTACACGTGTTTGTTCTCAGATTTTGTTAATAAACTAAAAATTATCAGCAACAATTATTAAAAGGCGTAGCTAAAATTTAGTATTGATTGAATCACTTATGCATGGGAGTATGTATAATATGGAGTGCCTGTGGTTTATTAATCTGAAACAAACTGTGCTGCTCTGAAAGAAGGAAGATGTCATTAAAGTGAAGTATGTGTGTGTAGCTGGGCTATTGCCTTACAAACTGTGGTGATAAACCTGAGGCTTAGGTACTCTTGAAAATATCCCCTACAGAGCAGTGCATGCATTTGTTTATAATAAGTCAGAGACTTAGAACAGGATTTCTGCTGGCGTTTGTAGCCTCTGCCCTGGCAGCAGTCAGCAAACACTTGATTAGCATCTAAACCCAATGTTAGAGCCTCAAGGGTGACCTTCAGCAGAAGGGAGCAATCAGACACTTTTAATTCCTAATTACTGAGTGGGGCTAATGGATGCACGGTGACATGAATTCCACGAAAACTATTCTTGTTCCTCTTGTGTTCCTCAGACTCCTTTGCCTCTATTGATTGTATCTCTGCCCTGAAAAACGTATAGGCAGTGTGAATGAAAGCTGTTTTGGCTTGAGATGCTGTGAGATCAGCACTGTCATAGTATACATGGTGATTTAAATGTGATAGTCTGAAAAGAGGACAAGATACTGTGTTCATCTCCACTGAAATAATAGTTATTAATATCTGTGTTCTGATTTTATGGAAATAAATGTTGAACAGGGAATTTCCTTAGAGTTGAGAGGTTCAAACAGTACTCAATAGCATGCTATTGGATAGTACACATAACACCATCAGTAATACTTTTTAAAAAGGGAAAGCTAACAATTTTAAATGTCCACGGGTGCTCACTACTTCAATAGCTCAGCTACTGGTTTATACATAGAGCCTGCTCACAAAGTATCCTTTACTCACCGAGGACTGCTTAAGATAAGCAACTTAGGTCTGGAGTGGAGCAGGCAGGCTCTGGGTTTCAGTCCTTGCTGCCAGACAGTGCTGTGGGTCAACGTCCTGGTGTTGGATTTGGAGGCCACACAAGAAATTTCCTTTGCAGCACTGGGATACAGGGTTCTGCTTTCTCCTCTAGCTTTTTTATACCTCTTGGTAGCGTAGTTCAAGCTTGTGTGGTGTCCTAGAACTAAGTTATTACTGTGCATAAGAGTACATAAATATATTGGAGTAAAATGCTAGTAAGTATGCCATATAGTAATTACACCACTTTAAAAGTTACCAATCTAAGTCAATTTTATATATGATGTCTTTTAAACCTTTTCACCAGTTTTGCATTATGAAGAATGGTTAATAACAATCTTTCTATGTAATCTGCTATTTATTCTGTTTTCCAGTGTTCCTCCCCTTTATTTGTTTCTTTATCCCTCATGGAAATTAAGTGTTTAAATCATTTTATTTCCCCTGATTCCCTCTTTGTCCTTTTGCTGATGTCTCTGTGTCTCCTGTTTTTCCCACTTTGCCTTTTTCAGAGTGGTGATCTTAAGTTCTACCCTTTTTTAGTATGATTTAACTACATTCCTTCTCTGCAAATTTTTTTCTAAGCTATTATTTTTGTAGCTCCCAAATTGTCTGACATTATGGCTGAACTATCTTTTTTTCTTTTTTTTCTTACCCCCCCCCAACCTGGCATTGTTTACTTTTGAAATATCTTAGAGAAGGTACAGCTGACTGTTATGACTTGAAGTGGAATTGCATCTGTTCTGTAACTCTTGTATAATTTAATGATTTTTTTTTCCCTCTTTTAAAAAAACAAACCAAAAACAACTAAAAAAAAAATAAATCAATTGCAATGCAGTTCAACAAACGAAAATAACAATTAATGTTGGCCTTCAGAGAGAAGCAGGGGGAGTCAGAGCCGGTATTCCCTCCAGAGCCCCAACGCTATTTTTCTTCCTTTGATAATACCAACAAAGTGGAAGCAGCTTGGGCAGATTTGTGTGGGGAGGTGTAAAAGTTGTGGGAGTGTGGAAATAGCAAAATAAATTTATCTTCATCCCACTACAGTGTGTCATTGCAGCTGTTTACTTCAGTAGTTGTTCCACATAAAATACTGAAGCAGAGCCAGCTTCTCCACTGCCTCAAACTGGCTGCAGTAGATGGGTGTTTTCAGGTAATAAGCCAGTAGGCAACAGGCCTCAGTGCTGCCTGTGTCACCACATGTTCTTGGGGCTAGATGCAGGTCCTACTCCTTCATCAGTTGGCAAAAAAACCACTGCCAGGAACTGTGCCTGTAAACAACAAAAAATGAGAGGCCCTCTGAGGAGGAGCTTGAGGTTGGAGGATGCTCTTGCTTCACAGAGTCAGAAACCAGCATCCTGTCATTGAATTTTTTAAAATTATTATTTATTTATTTATTTTCCATGGCTCTGTTCCTGAGGGGAGCAGCAGGACATGCTGAAAAGGATTCCCCTGTTTCTCAGCTGCCTTCTCCTCACCAGGAAAGTGCCATTAGGGAGTCACTACTTTTAAAAACATGAGGTGACTTTTGGGGTGTTGCTCTTGCTATTGACTGTACATGGGGTGAGCTCCAACACCACCCTGCTGAGCCAGCATCTCTGCTTTTGCAGGGCTATGTATTTTGGCTCTGATATAAATTAAAGCCATTATCTCTTCCCCAGGCCTCCTATGGCACCTGTGAGTTGTTGCATTGGAAAGTGACCTCACCATCTGCTCCCAACTTCTCATCCTATCAGGCCAGAGATGAACTTTTAGCTGAGGTGTGACTATAAGTAGAAGAGACTTTGGACAATTAAATACAGATTTTTGCTATTTACTAAAACATAGTAACTATTAAATTTAAGTAGAGAAATAGCTGTTGCAAATGCAGATTTTTTTTTATAAAGTTCAGCTGCTGCTAAATGAGATTCTGGTGCTCCTATACTTAGAAATGCTTAACATAAATTATGACCTAATTAACATTTGCATGGTAATCTAGACTTCCTACAGCTTATTCTGCTAATTAACACATGACAAATGATCAAGAATTAATATTTCATTGAAACATAACTTGTCCAAGAAAGCCCATTAATGTTGTAGAGAACGTCTCATTCCCTTATAATTTTATACCTGAAAAGTGTTCTGTTACAGTGAAGTCTATTATATAATTTTTGTCATTAAAGTTATTTGTATCAGAAAAATTGCCATGATAAAGATGACTGCAGGTGTTTCAAATTTTTCTAAGGTGTACTTAAAAATAAGTTAATACATGTCCTGATGAGATCAACTGGGCCAATTAGAGTTTGGGGTAGTTTGGATTCTTCTGTAATACCCCACTAGACTTTGAACAGTCAGCTACAAAGAGCTTGAAACAAGAAACAAGTGCAAAACCCCATGTGCTGCTGTTCTTGTTTATTTGTAATGTGACAGTACCAAAGGGTAATATCCATTCTGGGTAATGCAGTGTTATGAGCAGATCTGCAGGTTAGCTCCAGGCAGGCCAGTATCAGCCCAGAGCACAGCAGAGTGACATGCGGAGATACCAGCTTGGGTCCTTAGCTGCTGCCTCTGACGCATTCTCTCTGAGTTTCATGTTTTCCACTGGTTTTTATGCTGCAAAACATCCTGCTTACCACTGCTGTGATGGAACCAGCCTTCCAGCACCCTCAGCTCCTTGACTTTCTTGGGGAGACAGGTCACCTCTTTGCAGGATATGGAGGTCTGAGCACCCACTTACAGTTTCTTGTCTTAAATGGATGGTAAAGGATGGCTGAAAGTGTGTGCTTACTCTTCAGGAAAGGAGCCTCCACAGGAAAAGAGCCTGATGATTCCAGTAAATGTGTATAGGCTAAGGATAGTTAATACCTAAGTAATAATTAACAGCTAACTCACATAACCACGAAACTGAAGTTTTAAATCAAGGTTGTTAATTACATGATCAACGCAGCACAAAAATCCAGCGAGCTAGTTCCTTGAGTTGAAAGTGGTTAACTACTGGCTGTTGTTGCCATGTTTTTTCAAGTATTTCTCTGTCTGAAGACTGCTTACCCAAAATTTGAATACCAATATGTATCCTTCAACTGAAACAGTATGTTTGATTACCCCTAAAAAAAAGCAAAAATTAAAAATACTCAAATGAAAACAGATTTTCTTCTGTTTGTATTTCTATGCAAATAATACCATTTAAAGCAGTAAGTATCCTTTTGCAGGAACGTCTCATCTGCATTGTTTGGTCATCAGACACATCCCTACAGACACCACTTGCTCATTTCTTTTAGATAATATATCATCATTTGTTCTCTAAGCAATAAATCCTTAGTGATTAATCAGTCAAAATGCCTATTGGTTTCAGAAGGAATCTCAACTGCTTGCAAAATACAGGATCTGCTCTCTAAGGACAGAGTAGAAAACATGCACATATTAGACTAACATTTGCTTTGTTTTAAAGTCAAATTAATTTTGTCTTGCCTGAAGCTGAGAAGGAACTTAATCGTATATAAAGAGTCTGTAATAAATCCTGCTTGACATATGGTATTTCCCTATGAGCTTCCAAAAAGGAGGGAGGACGCAGCAGATACATTGTTCAGGGACAAAGGCCTGGTATTTCTCAAGCACCAGTTGAACTCCGACATTTTGTATTTGCTTTTGTACTCTAGTTGTGTGTGCTTTTCTTGGAAAGAGCTCAGAACTCAATTTTCTTGCACATGGCTGCTTGGCACTTGTCTCGGACGCAGGCGCAATACAGAACCGTGTATCTGAAAAATCAGCTTTGTAGCCTCTCAGCTCTTCTCCAATGTATAAAGTCAATGTCTAAGGTTCAAGCTTTATGGCGATCATTTTATAACAACTTGAATATTTCTCTAATTATAAATTACCTGTAACATTTTTAACTCGACTCGGAGCAGCAAAGATGTTTGGGTCTATAAGTTACCACTTCTGAGGGTATAAATATCTGTCTTAACAGTTCAACATGCCCAAGCTTCTTCAAATCAAGAGTGAATGTCTTAGCACTATCATCCTGAGGGATTATGCTTGTTCAGGCTGGGTAGTTTGTTTTCTTCCCCACCAAATGAAAACCAGATTGCATGAATATGGGGGGCCTTGAACAAAAAGGGAATGACTACATTCGTATCTGAACGGTGCCATTACATAGTACACCGACTATCAAATAAGTACCGAAATGCTGAGAATCCTTGTGCAGTTATTCTCCTATTGCTGCCTTGGGAGAAGCTTTAGTGATTACTGGGTGTAACCCATTGTGTAATTAACCATTATTGCTTTAATATTGTAATGATCTGACTGTTAACAGAGTCATATCTTTGAATTTCTTGCAAGGCTAACAGTTAGAAGAGTTTCTTTTGTCCAGAGATGGGAATGCAGATAGAAATTGGTAATATTGATCTGCCAACAGTGATATATTTTACAACGCAGTCTGAAACATACCATCCCTTTGAAGCTCTCTATCTTGTTTAACTATTTTTCCTTTGTTCTAGTTATTTTTTATGTTCTGGCATTGATGCCTGCAATGCGAAGAGAACTGAACGAAAAGCTCTTCAGAAATCTAGCAGTTGGTGCCTCTTTACGCTCTTCTGTTCTCCATTACAGATACTCAAACGTATTTGACCCTGAAAAAAGGCTTCCGTTAAGGCTTTTGATTCACTGTGACATGTTACGTGTATCTGCATTATGCAGGTGGCATCATGGCATTTGCCCTTTATCATACAGCTGGAGGAGAAAAGTAGTAACACACAATTTTGCATCAATCACTTCAGCTGTAGGTGGCCTTTCAGTGCTCTCAAAACCCTGATGTGCATATTTTTCTCTAACTTCATAGGAAACAATGCAAGATTTCTAGTATAAGACTCATTTTTAATTCAAAATATAGAGCTGTGCTGTATGTTTTCTTCAGCTAATGAAACTGACTCTCTTGAGTTCAGAGAATCTTTGATTCTACTCTAAACCTACAAATTTGCTGCTGTTTCTCTGGGAGAATCCTGTTGAATTTCTGTTTCCTTGAAATCCCTAGGTCTTCTTGAGATTGTGAATCTGCAATAGTCTCTGAACCTTCATGATTTGCAGATTAAATGATGTTTTAGTGTTTTTTCAAGGAGTGTCACTTGTGGCAGGATATAGCTGGGATGGACCATCCTTGTCCACTCCAGGCTGCTCTGGTTGAAGGACCACGTCAGTGCTGCTGATGTTCCAAAGGCCCATAATATATCCCTATTTGAATGCTACATTTTGGATAAACTCACATTTATCTGGGCTTGTGCTGCATTGTGTAATTGAAGCAACCTGATTCATGCAAAGAGGTGACACTGAAGGCCAGTGGCTGCTTTTATGAAGTGATTTCCTCTGAATTCAAAAGAAAACATCTTGAGTGTCTTTGATCTATGACCAGAGGTCAAAAGTTTAAGACGTAGGAGATATTACATGTTACCTATGGATGCGGGGATGGCAGAAACATCAGTCAAGCTCCTGATTGTTTTGCAGTAAGAGTGATTTTATGTATCCAGTGGTCCTATATCCTCCAAACGTAGAACAGTCTCACACTTGTATCCTTCAGCATCTTTCCTTTGAACTTTTGAAGGATGACTGTAACTTGGCCTACTAACTGAAATGAATTATGAATAACTAACTTTTGGCTTATATGGTTATTTTGAATGAGACAGTCTGTGCTTCATACGGGTTACTCAGCTTTTTTTAATTCCAGAGATAGGGGATCGAGCACGTTGACACAATTTTATTTATTTTACGTAAGAAACAGCAATCTCTTGTCTCTGTGTTTTGTTCTATCATAGCTCCATTAGATCTGCAGGTAAAACCACAGCACGAACTGCTTCAGAAGAGGCTTTACTTTCCAGTTGTTTGAAGCAAAAACCATTTGCAAATAAACAGTGAGTCATTAACTGAGTTCTCTAAGAAACTCTGGTCAGTGCAGTAAGGAACTGCTCTTCCAATTTGGCTGTCTAAATGCAATTAAACGCTGCTAGATTTGCCATAACAAACTGCTAAATTGCCACTGTCATCTACTGAAAGAGACACCTCAAGTTATTGAGGGCACTGTTCATTTCCTCCTCACAGATAAGGGATCTGTCCAGCTGTCAAGTGTCAGTCGTCGTCAGGCGATGCCGCTATGTGCCTGGATTTCAGAGCGTGCCGCGCCGTTAGTGCTTGGATGGCATTTTTACTTACTTTTCTGCTTGGGTTTGCTGCTTTGGGGTTGTGTTTGCATTTTCAACTTCCCAAAGAATGACTTCAGGTTGTAACGGGCGGAGGGAATTGCTCAAGGGAAGAGCGGAATGGGAACACCATTTAAATGGGTAAAAACTTGGGATATTTTTGAGACAGGGCACAAATTAGCTCCCCGGCCATGGTGAAGAAACAAGCTGTGGGTTTATCATTTTGGGTCCAGCTGCATGAACTGGCAATCATAAGGTTGTTTTCTCCACTCAAACTCATGCTTTGTTCCGAGTACCTCCATTTACACAGACCATTGCAGTCACAGCAAAGGTTAAACTGAAGGAGAGGAAAAACTGCTTTTTTTTGTTGAGTTGGCTGGGAATTCATTGTGGGATAGACTTTTCTTGATGAGAATAGAGCCTATACTACTTGAATTTGGTCTGTCCCTATCATTGAACACTATTACTCTAAATAATTTTACCTTTTTCCTTCCTGTTCTCCTTTTGAAATCAGATGAGCCCACCAGAGGGTGTTTTCAGCATTAATTAGTTGCTATAATTTGAGATGCTGTAGAAATTCATGGTAGTCCAGATAGTTTATTTTGGGCAGCTGCGTCTCTTAGTGATTGATGTTGCTTTGTCTTCACATAGTAATTTAGCAAGGAAAAGAACACCCTTTTTCCTGTTTGGTGTTAGACTGACTCTGCTTTCTGTCTTCTCCTATCCAAAGCATCTGGAGCTCACGGAAACAGCTGCCTGCGTTCCAGGTCACTACCAAATGAAAGTGGCTTTGCACTGATGCACACATACATTTCTTTCTGACGTGTTCAGCTGTATTGATGTTGGAAGGCAATCTTTTGGCACTGGAGCTCCTATTTACATTTGCTGTGTAGTTTGGAGGTGTGAGGTTCTCCATCCGTAGCCCCAGCACGAGCGTCGGAGAGCCCTTCATCTTGTAACGAAGGCGAAGGGATTGCTTCAGAGTGAGTCAGCCACTCGTATAATCAAAATGTTTATAGCGTCTGCATCTTGGCAAGGCCATCTGTGGTGCCCCAAACACAAATTCCATCAGATTGTTGCAGAGCAACCATGTGTATTAACTCTATTTATCAGATAATTAATTTTCGTAGCAGAGAGAAGGGATGACCATAATTTACAGTGCGATTCAGGGCCACGTGGAAGAAGGAACCATGCTGTAGTATTGTGTGCTGCAAGCAGGGATTTTAAGTACACCTTAGTATCTGAGTGAGTATATGAAATGAATTAGGTAACCTTCTAACCAGAAGGTCATCCAAGACAGAGGAGTCTGGTTCATGTCCTGCTTCTGGGAGGACGTGACTGATTTCCTCTTGATGCCTCTCTGATAAGGGTTTGGGGTTTTTGTCAAGAAGCTTTATTATGTATCTATTTATTTTATTTATTTATTTATTTTAAATTATTTTTGACTAGGATTAGTATTGCAGAAATCTGAAGAGGCGATTTTCTTGGTTCTCTGGCAGCAGTCATATTTTAATATTTTCAAACAATATGATATTTATAGGCCAGCAAAAGAGTTGACAATTATTTTAAGCCACAAATTCTGATTAGACTAGGAGTTGTAGAATTAAATTGTCCCAGACAGAGCCTGAACTCTATAAATGTATAGATATAGCCCTACTGCTATTTCCTGGTTGCATTTTGCTGCTAAATGCCCTAACAGGACCTGCTAGACGAGAAGGAGAGAAGGAGCAGACATCATTTGTGTCTTCTCTGGAGCATATAGAATTTTTCTGCCTTGTCTACCCTTAGCAGCAGCATGAATATGAGGCACATGAGCAGGAAGCACATTTTTCCTGGCTCCTTCTTTATTCCCTTAGTATCGTCAGACTCAGTACTCCAGTTTGACAAAATGTGTACAACATGCAAAGCTTCATCTAATTTTTTCATCATTGGGTTGACTTCTGTTTATTAACAGCTCAATAATTATTGATATTACATTTCTTACAGAGCAGGTAACATCTTTTAAAACTTATGCTCCCTCCTTGAAGTTTTCCTCCGTTTTCTGTGGTAGCAGGGAAAGAACCAAAATGAGCATTTGGTTTTATTTTCCAGTTCAGGATCCCTTTCATTCCTGCAAAAGCAAAGTGCAGGTCACACTGCAAGCACTAGATAAATGGCTTGTTTCACCTCATCACCAAGTGAAATGTTCTTACTTATCCCCCCCCCCCCCCCCCCAACGTTAACAAAAATTGTATTGTTTGCCCTTTTCCACCCACCCCTCAACCCCCACCCTGCCATCCCCCCCCCAACCCTACCCCACCTCCACCAAGAGCGCCGTTATACAAAGGG
>WUAM01000159.1:3343208-3363405 GCA_024336885.1 Actenoides hombroni
GCCCCCCCCGAGGAAATCTATGTCTCTCCCCCCCCCCCCCCCCCCCCCAATACTGTTAGAACATGTTTGGTGGTGTTCCATTTGCAGCACTTGTAACAAGTTCTACTCTGATGACCTCCCGCAATCCTCTCAGCAACTCCAGCAAGTGATGTGTTATTAGAGCAGAAGGGGGAGAGGGAATGGGCAAAATTTCCTTTACCTGCTGCACGGCTCTCTTCAGAACTACCAGTACCTTTGGAATATGCTGCATTGATAGTTTGCCTTTTATTCTAACGTGGGTAAGATGTGATAGGTTGCACTGACTGTTGTGAACGCACAAGAGGTGGCAAGTCTTACAACATTTGGTGTTTTGGCACAGAGAAGCTGACTGTGCCTCGTGTGGGATTGTCATTTTTGATTTGAAAGTGCTTTTCTTTTCTATTTTTTTATATTCTACATATCATTTTCACAGTACTTTGTTACAAGTGAGTAGTCGTTCACTCATCTTTTATGGTGTATCTTCTTTCATGCTGGTTTGAAAATCACTATTGCCTTACATTGATCAAATCACAGTACCCTTTACCTAGAGCAAAGTGTCTGCTTTGAGATGCAATGAAGGGTAAATTTGACCCTTGTATAAAATTCATACATTAAGACATGTTAATAGTAGAGTAGTGCAGGACGTTACTACTATCTTGTTGGAAAATGTGAGAATAAGAGCCATGTGAAGTGTAAAAATATATAAAATTATTTTAATATTCCACTTAAATGCCCTTCAGTTTCGTTAAAAAACCAAACAAAACCAAAAACCACTAATTGGAATACATCTTTGTTGAAGTTTGTATTGAAGTCAATAGAATTAATTAAAAAAATTATTAAAAAAACAATTGATAAAGACCAGCACTTGGATCCAAGACCCTACAAACAATCATCATAAGGGGGAAAAGGCCTTTCAAGACACCCAGGTTCTTACCAGAAACTCCAGAAGATTGGTGTTAAACACACTTTTTATTCTTGCTAGCTCTTTTTCAATCAGCTTCTATTGTGGGAGAGGGGGAAGGAAGTGCTGTTCTTTCCTAAAGCCCTTTCATGATCATCTGAAATCCAAGACACAATCAAGTCTTTATATACTAGAGAAGTGGGTGGTAGATGTCAACCTAAATAGATTAGATGAATTATTAATGTGCATGTTTTTGAGATTAACAATAATGATTTCAAGATGATGGGTCTATTTTGATAAGCAGTGTGCCTCCAGACACAGCATCAAATGGAGGATCTGGGCTGAGGCCCCTCAGTTTAGAGAGAAGATGATTGAGGGGGACATGGACATGCCTTGCCAAATCATAATGGCAGGAGAAGCAGCCAGTGTGGAGTTGTTCACCACATCCTTCAAAATTAGAGCTCTGGGCATCCAGTGAATGAGCAGGAAACTGATTTTAAAGGGACATTTGTCCTCTTGAATGTGCCCAGTGCAGGGCTGTAGGTATTGGGGAAGGAGGAGGGGACGAGATGGCACAAAGTGACAGGGTCTCCCATTCTCTCCCAAACAGCAGCTAGGACAATTCTTACGTAATGTGTCATCTTAAAGTCCTCAGTCTTTCCTTATTTTCCTACCTTTTCCATACATTCTGGAAAGGGAGTGGGGCATATGAATTTGAGTTAAGAGAGTGCTGCTTTTTGAGTGTTTTCTCAAGTCCTAGAGAAGTACCATTGTAATGATAATGTGGAGGAAACAAAATCCTATCCCACTATCTTGACTCTTCTTGTTTACTCCCTTGGTAACGACCACACAGACTCAAACTCTGGTTGTCACCAGAAGCCAGACTGTTGTTTTTGAAGAACTGAATGAAATTTCTATGATATGGACAAATACTTCTGAGATTAGTTTGCAGTGTGTTTAGCTTGTTTCCAGAGTCTCTTAATCTCAGATTATCCAATATAAAAAAACCCCTAATCTTCTATTTAGCTTTCATTTCTCCTCAGTATCCCTTCTCCAAGCTCTCTACAAGATATGCAGCTTTTTAGGGTGTAATGCTATCATGGCAAATGGATGCAGAATGTGCTAAACCTGTTCATAAACAAATACTGGATGATATTTACTCACATTGGCTTTGTATCCAAGCCAGTTTTTTCAACACAGTTTGTATTGCTCTTTCAGCCTGATTTCCACCTTTTCCTTTAGGACTTTTTTTTTTTTAAACCATTGCCCTTACTTTTGTTCTTTGAAGATGCAAAAATGACCAAAGTGATGCTATTAGGTTGCTTTTTGGAGAGCTGATGGTGACAGTGGCAGCTTTGATAACAGGTCCCCGGGAATCTTCAAGTGTGTCACTGATACTCTCATATTATTTCCAACTCTCAGGTCAATTCCACAAAAAAAGGAGGAGCAGCTGCTCAAAAAACTCTTCTCACTCCCCACCCCAGATGAGAAGAGTGTATGATGGAGGCTTGTTGGTAGAGCAGATGCCTCTGCTACCTTTTAGAGCTTCTTATTTAAAATGATATGGAAAAACCAGCTTTACACTGATCAGAAACACAGAGGTTAACATTTAATGTGATTGAACATTATCCTAATGATACGGTTGTCATAAATTTTATCTGCAGCCTGCAGAATGAGAAGGGTCTCCTTGACATGATACCTCCTAAATCCCAAGGCTGCATTTACTCTTAGAGATGGGATTGTGTGATGTTTGCACACAGTTTCCAGTTTGGCGCTTGTGGCTTTAAGAACTGTATGAAATATTTATGTGCTGTGCAAATGGTGCTGCTGAGTTACTATTGGATACCTGTTGTGGCACAAGGCTTGAATCAGAATTGCACAAAGTCTGAATCACAAGATGCAAACCAAACCCCTGGAAACAACCCCATTTTGTTCAAAAAAGCCAATCCTTTAAGTTTGAAGCTGAAGGAAGTTCCTAAATCTGTCTGTTTCCAGAGGGTTTGTGCTTTTGTCTGGGTTTGCTGTATCAGGAGAGAGATGGATGCTTGGCAACATGTTTTGTGAGAACAGTAAAAACACATCTTGGCTGGCATATTATATATTCTTAGATGTACTCCACAGGGAAGAGCAGGTCAAAAGGACCATTCTGACGGCTTTTAGCTGAGTCTCTCACAATGTGGTTATCAGTTAACTGATGAAGAACTACCCTCTGCAAGATGCAAGATATTTTTTATGGAGGGAAGATTACTGTCATTTTCTCCTGGGAGCTAAATATGTTGAGCATCTCGCTTGTTATGTTCAGTGCTTCAAAGGGCTGGCTCTAAAGATGACATAAATATATTAGGGTTAATTTTAGGGGCGAAGACCCACAGAGAATGGCTAAAAATCATGACACTGAGATGATAATCTCAGCCCTACAGCACCTGCCTTAACTTCATGGTGTTCTGTGGAAACTGGAAACAGGGCCATGGCTACAGACATATGTGTAGGTACCTGAAGATCCAGAAAGGTGCTACTCAAAATCTCCCTGAATGTGTCTATTAGTAAATGTTTTTATTGTTGAGAGTCTGGCCCTTGAGTTGTGGCTTTTTCTAAGTCTTTCCAAGCTCTGCCTCAAATAATCTGGTTTTGTTGTAGTGTTTGGAGATAAATTTCTGAGTTATGTCTTCTCTTGGGAAGGCTTTTGATTACTTTTTAAATTATTATTATTGTTAATACTGAGAATTATTTCCTTCCAGTCCTGAGGTGTATGGTTGTTTTTTTTTTCCTTTGGAGCCTTGCAAGATTGACAGGCTTGTTGTTGTTTGATAAATATGTACAACTGCCAGTGCCACTTGCTCATTCAGGGATGAAGAGACCTTTAATAATGATAAATGGTTAATAATATCAGCTTTTAATGCCTACTATCTGGAATTAAAAAATCTTATGAAAGCCTTTACATGCTTTCAGATCGTGGTTGTTTAGTGCCTTTGTACTTTTATGTGTTAGAAATCCAGCAACATCCCCTTTGTGCCTGTTAGATACAGAACCACAGTTGTCTGAAGTCATTAGTTGGAATGAAACTGCAAAGATTGCTAGAGCTGTTCCAAGCATTTGCTTGAAGATTTATTTTCATTCATACCATTTGGTGATTCTAATCTTTGTTTCAATTATAGTAACATGTTGATAATATGATACCAGGGTATGGATATAACCCAAAACTTATGAATATGTAAATTTAGTAGGTAGATCTACCTTTTTATCTGATGCAGAAATGTTTCCATGGGTGTTAGTTGTGTATAAAGAGTGATACTCCTGCATAATTTGCAAACCAGTTAGTGCACGGTGTTGCAATGTACAGCTTTGGTTTACCTTCTCTGGAGTCTGTTCACAAACTTGTTTGTTGTGGAATAATGCTGGATAGTCACAGAATTCTTTACCAAAGTTGTCACGTGTAAACTAAGCTATCCCAGAACAGCTCTCTGGTATCTCTGCCAGTGTGAAGCAGCAGGTGGAATTGTCTGACCATTGGTTGCTTCTGGCTTCACTCTTGGATCTCACAGAGGGATGAGTGCTGCATCCCGTGGCCTTGCTGAATTAGCAGATGGAAACAGGCTCCATCTTTTCCAGAATGAGAAGTCACTCCATCAGGCCCCAGAGAGTCATATTTTACCTACTGTAAAATAAACCACTGACATATGGGGAGTTTCGTGCAAAATAATTTCCTGAAGTCTTTCAGATGGGTCTTAATGTACCTCCAGTACTAAATTAGACCAGGTATTTAGTTGAAGCAAAAGAGAAAACTACCACAGTTAATTTTAAACTCTCTAAATTATTTTCAATGTTCAGCTCTATTTCTTGTACTTGTATGGATTAAGGTACTGTAAGGAGTTTACAGATATTTCTTTAGGATGACCTTCACAAATTCCTTGGGAGTTTACTATCAGCAATGGAGGTATCCCCACCAAGCGCCAATTAAATATTTATACCACAACAAAATAGTGCACAGATAAAGCGGTCAACATTAACATTTCAGAATTTGTTTACAGATGCTGTATTCTCTCCACTGGTATTTGCTAATTCAGGCACACGCACAAACAAATGGTATCTCAAATAACTCTGTTGGAGGAAATACTAAATTTTTAATTGTAAGCACTGTATGTACATGGCGTGTATTGTTGCTCTTCAATAACTGGACTCAAACCTCCCAGCTGAGAACAGAAATCATTTTTACAAACTTCTATAGGAATCTGGCCAAGCATCATTGCAATAGAAGAGAGCTGCCATTCAGAAGACCTCCAAAAATAGGTGGGTTAATGTAGGTAGCTGCTAATTGAAGGTAAACTGAAGGCATTCTTTTGCTGATCTGACACAGGTTGTTAGGAATGTGAGTTTAGGTAATGCAACGTTTCTCCAGTTATACTAAACCAGAAATAAGGCAAGGTGGAAAAAGTTACTTTAAAGGTAGTAAATGATGTGTCTTGAAATAGTTTCTTCTTACTTTGGATTGGGAGATAAATGCAATTTACAGTCCAGTGCTTGTAGTGGAAATGGTGTTTCTTGTAAGTTACAGTGATTCCTGTGCTTAAAGGGTACAGCTTAATAAAACACAATTTCTCTTTGAAATGTCTCTTGTCACAACCTAAACGCTGGAAATTTTCGAACAAACATCAGATGAACTGGCTGTAATTGGCAATAGTGTGTTGAATATACACTATGTTGCTCTTGTAGGATTTGCTTCTCTGCACATTCACTTCAAGATATCGGGTTATTCTGCACGTTGAATGTTTGCACGTTGCATGTTTGGTGGCAAGAAAAATAAGTGATGAATGAACATGACTAGTGGCAAATATTAAAATGCACTAGCAGGTGAGCGTTCATTGTACTACTACCTAAACTTTATTTGGGTTGGACAGATTCAATTGGCTTATATTTTGTAGAGCACTTATCAGATTTCAGAGTTTGGCTATTTCTTGTCATGTGTTCTGGCCAATGGAGAGATCACATTCAGCCTAGTGATGAATTAGTTGCAGATATAGAGGTGGTCTCTATCTTGACTTTGATTTAGTCCTCCCCCTGAGTTTTCTCAATAACATGGGCATGGAATCCCTCACAGTATCTCCTTTTGAGCTTCTCCCTTGTCAGTGGGACTGCCTCCATCTCCTACTGTTGTGAGATGCTGTAAAGGTAAATGCCTGAAATGTTTTGTGTGTCACATGCCAGTTAAGTTTTAAGACTAAATTGTCTTTGGTTTAATAATTCATATATTTAAGTAGCTGCAATTACCTCTGGCTGTATGGCTTCCAGGTGAGAGCAGGGCCACAGTGGAAGAGCTCAGGTCCATCTACACTGCCCAGGCAGATAAGCCTTTAGGTGGGCATGGCATATGACAAGACTGGTAAAGGGAGATACGATGTGGCTGAGAAAGGACTAAAAAAATCATTGCAGAAAGAAAAGCAGGAAAAAAAATAATAAATCAACCCAACACACATAGGTGAAAAGAAGACATAGCACCCTAGAGGCAGGGACGTAAGAACTGAAATTAAATTGCTATAAAGTATTACTCCTGGAATATCCCTACTCTTTAGTCAAAAAAAGAAGCAGGGCTTTAAGGAAGACCAATATTGATATTGAAAAGCAGAAACAAGAGGAAAGACCTGGTGTCCTGATAATGAAGGCCAGGGTGTGAACAGCTTTAAATATTTCCACTGTTGTAACTCAGAGGTGAGACCATCTGTCCCTTCAGAATATAATTCAGAATATTTCTGTTTTCTTTTTTTTTATCTCAGAGGGAATGGAGGGAAATACCTGGGAGCAGTGTAGTAAATAAAATTAGTGCCTCCTGGAGACACGCAGCCTATAGTGAGGGCAGGCAGAGACCTGGATGGAGGGAGGATTCTTTCCAAATAGAAAATGCTTTGTGCATGACATCTGCAATTAAACTTTTTTTTTTTTAAATAGAGCCTTTCAAAAGGGACTACAGGCCCACTTCTAGATCCCTTCTCAGCCTTGCCACTGCTCTGCTCTCCAAGCAAGACCAGTTTTTTCTCTTTCCTCCCTGATACGCAGTGCAAGCAGAGCACGCATCAGCCACAGGCACTCCCTTTCCCAGGAGTGTCTCTCCTTGGGGACAGATAAAAATATCTGTGTAAAGAAAAGCTATCCCTGTCGCTGAAAGATGTGAGCCAGTAGCTGTGCGTTTGCTGGCTATAGTCTAGCTGACCTGGGGAAGGTGTACCATAAATTTCAGCGCTGTCCTCTCTCCTCCTGGTCAGCATTTTGGTTGCTGACCTGCATTGCTGTGCTCAGGGGGTGAAATCCTGGCACTGCTCCTCGTGTGTGGAAAGGCACCTTATGAGATCAGGGCTCTCCATAAGAGCCAGACATGCTAGAATGAATTTCACTCCTGTGCAATTAATCACTTGGTTCTCTGAGAATAACTCAAATTATGTGCACTTGCATTAAAAAAACCTCCTCCTGACAGTGCTGTTTAGAAATATGTCAGCTTCTGAAATCGATGTTTGAAGTCTTTGGTTGGGAAACCTGCCTTTTCTGAGTTGTTTGGTTTTTTTTTTCCTAGAAGAAAGCTGGCATCTTAACCTCCTACTAATTTGTTTCTAATCAGTCAAATGATGAGTGTAGCTAAATTCTTTTGCCTTGTAACTGGCAGCATAAGTTAGTATCTACTTTTTCTCCCTACACACAGCCAACACCACATGACTGCTTTCTGATTACGTGTATGTACACTAACAATACAGCTTCTTAATCTGTTATCTGAAAAGCAGTAAAATCTGTTGCTTATAGAGTTTCAGAATATTTAGTTTAAAAAACTTGAGCAGTAAGCATCTGAGGTTACAAGCTTCTGGAAGTTTTTGTTTCAATAGGAGGAATAGTTTTTGGAAACACTGAAATGGAAAAGTGACCCAATCTTTAGCAGTTCTACTGCTGGGATGTATTCTGGAGCATCTCTGCTGATCACAAAGTAAGTTTGTGCAGCTTAAAGTCAAACATGTCCTTTCCTGTACACCCATTAGGAATGGTGTGGGAATGCTTCTTGCATTCCAATCACTCTAAACAAGCATGCGTGGAGTGGACAAGATTACAGGGATATTAGGAAGGGTAATCACTTCAATACTGGATCTATAAGAGAAGCCAAGCACTCAGGGTGCCTTTCAGCTCAAAAGCTGAGTTTGTGAGGTTTGAATTTGGCAGGTTTCTCAGACTGTTCCTGCCTGGAAATCAACAACTGGTGACATGGAAGCCCAAAACAGGAGTAACTTTCATTTGTCAGAGCTTTGAAATCATAGAATTGTTCTGGCTGGAAGGGACCTTCAAGAACATCAAGTATAACCATTAACCCAGCACTGCCAGGTCACCACTAAACCATGTTCCTCAGCATCACATCTACATGGCTTTTAAATACCTCCAGGGATGGTGACTTCACCACTTCTCTGGGCAGCCTGTTCCAGTGATTGATAACCCTTTGGGGAAAGAAATTTTTCCCAATATTCAATCTAAATCTCCCCTGAAGCAACTTGAGGCTGTTTCCTCTTACCACTTGCTACATGTAAGAACCAACTGACCCCCACCTCTCTCCAATCTCTTGTCAGGGAGTTGTTGAGAGCAAGAAGGTCTCTCCTGAGCTTCTTTTTCTCCAGGCTAAACAACCCCAGGTCCCTTAGCCTCTCCTCACCAGACTTGTGCTCTAAGACCCTTCCCCAGCTTCACTGGCCTTCTCTGGACATGCTCCAGTCCTTCAGTGTCCTTCTGGGAGTGAGGGTCCTGAAACTGAACCCAGTGTTCACAGTGCTGCCTCACCAGTGCCAAGTACAGCGAGATGATCCCTGCCCTAATCCTGCTGGCCACACTAGTGCTGATCCAGGCCAGGATGCTGTTGGCCTTCTTGGCCACCTGGGTGCACACTGACTCATATTCAGCCAGCTGTCAACCAGCACCCCCAGGTCCTTTGCTGCCAGGCAGCTTTCCAGACACTTGTCCCTAGGCTACCTCCTGTTGAGTTCCAGGGAGTAGTTGTAACCCAAGTGCAGGATCCAGCACTTGGCCTTGTTGAGCATCATACCATTGGCCTCAGCCCATCAATCCAGCCTGTTCGGATCCTCCTGTAGAGCCTCAAAATTATTTTGTTTGCCCTCTCTTTGCATTTCTGGGTGTTTTAGATGGCTAGGGAGAGGCAGATACACTGCAGAATAATTAGTTTGTGGTGCATAAAGCATTCCCATGGTGAAAGGAAGCAAATGAGTGCCTCAGGGAGGATGTGGGATGCACCTGAATTAGCCTGGGTGCCTGACATGAGTGATAAAGCTGACCCCGTCCTGGCATGGGGGTATTAAACACTCATCGTTGCACAGAGATCAGGTAGTCACACTGCAATTTGCTGCAGTAAATCACCCGGTAAATGAGAAGCAAGCAGGTGAGCAGGATTTACACAGCACTGGTATGTCATCCTTTTACACGAATAGGCACTTAAGGCGTTTGGTGCGGTTATGTCTTGTTCCCCGGGGAGGCTGGAGTCATTTTTTGTGGGGGTACTTTAGTTCAGCTCCGAGAAGGTTTGTCTGTGCTCTTTATTTTATGGCACAGCAAAAGCTGCTGATCTACGTTAGCCTGTCTTTGCTCGCAAGTACTTGCTGTTGAGCTGCGTGATACCTCTGTTTCCCCAGCAACTCGGTTAATTCATTTAAATCTCTCTTAAAAAGTAACTTTTGCTGTTTGTGTTAGAATAGGGAATTGTAGGGGAATTACAAAATCAATGTACAAAACAAATCCAAACTAAATTTAGAGAGACCTCTGCCAAAACAATGCATGTTTGTGTTCCTTATCTAAGAAAGATTTATTTTTTGCATTGTTTGCTTTGTTCTTTCTAAGTCTATTTCTTTATTCACCATATCACACATAGTAAAAAATGCCAAAGCTATTGAGGTATGAGCTTATGCATATATTTTGGTGTGTGATGGATCCATGTTGCTTTCTTCCTCTAGCTATTTCTTAAAAGTAGATCCCAGTTTGTGTAGTATATAAACCATATGGTACGTTTATATGGATATTTAAGAAGTATGAAGAATGCTTTGAAGAGGTGAATTCTGTATGGCTGGACACAGGTCTGGATGAAGATGCAATCTCAAAGTCCAGGCAGGATGATTTACCTGTTTACAACCATTACATCAAAAACGGGGATTTCTGCATCTATTTTGTTAGTGATTAAGTAAAGGATAAATATTACCATTCAGGGAAACCATGATACTTGGTAAATACACAGCTAAGTGCTCTGCCTTTGGCTCTGCTTTAGAAAACATTGGCATTGAGATGAGAGGAGTTTCCTTCACAGTGCTGAACTCCCACAGTCTGCCCAGTTTGATTCCTTACCACTCTAAATAAAACCCCCAGGACGCTGGCAGAGTCTTGAAATTTCTTTAGAACTGAGGAAAATATGAAAAATAATGGGAAATAATGGGCATTAGCCTTTAAACAATTGGCACAACGCCTTAAAAATCAAATAATTTCCTTTTCCAGACTGTTTGACAAAGCCTCTTGCGTTGTAAGAGCTCTTCTAGTCTGGACCTTCATGGCAGCTTGACTAGAACCAGGCTTTCAAGATGGGTCCCAGACACTAGAGAGTGGTGGCCAGGGCACAACCCTCTGCCTCACACCCTGTCCCTGGTATTTGGAAACTTTTTCAAGGTCGGCCACTGCTGCTCTGGGTTTTACAGGCATTTCTGAGGAAAGCAGTATGAGGTGGGCTTAACTAGTCTTCCTGACAGGGAGAGCTGGGCCGTGTTTTCTCTGCATCCCCTGTCTGCTACTAGGAGATGAAAACTAAACTTTCAGTAGTTTATTAATCCCAAGAAGGTTGTGTACAAGCCTGTTGACTGTAGTTTGCATGGGGGACAATTTCATCCTGCATTTCTTCATAGCCCAAGGCTGTCAACTCTTGTGCTTTCCTCAAGTCATGAGGATTCAAAGGAAAAATAAGATAAAGAAAACAGCTTTGATTTTTATAGTTTTGCTGCCACCGCCAAACAGCATATAATTACCCTTTCTTTTACATATTAAAGCTAGTCTGATGATGCAATATCCATTATAGCTCTAAAAGCTTAATCTTAAACAGAGCAAAAAAAAAAACAAACCCAGAGGAGGATCATATGCCTAGAAATTAGCATAGGGCTTTTTCCTCTTTAGAGGAATGCCTGAGCGCATGGATGCTGAGAGGATGTGACTCATGCAGAATGAGAATGAGTCGTTCTTCAGCCTCTTGATATAGTGCCTGGGATATCAAATCAAGTCCAAACCCTGATTTGAAACTCCCTTGGAGGACCAATTTTTAATTGGATGTGAGCTACTTGTAATGAAGGAAGGATACATTTTGCTTTTTTTGGTGTTATATTTAAGGGAAAAAATGAAAAACCTATTTTATATGAGCAATCACATACTTCAGGCCATGCAGTCATAGTGAAGTAGACATAATTCCTGATTGCTACATTCACAGTTGAAGTGTAGCATATAGAGTATATAGGTTACATGTCATGTCTCACAGAGGCTTCACTCCTGTTTATGCTGCTATTGGGGTTTTTTTTATACAGACACTTCCATCTCAGGACATTTTTGCCATGTTTACCCTAAGGAAAGACTAGATCTCACCTGAATTTCCTCTGTTCAGTGCACATAAAGACTGGATAATTGACTGGCCCTCAATTATTTTCCCCTTTCAGCAGACCCATATTTTTAACATATAGTCTGTGATGCACATTTCACCTCTGCCTACACTCGTCATCTCCCTCATCAGTAGTGGGGAGATCTTGGCACCATCCCCCTGGGGAGTGGGGCTATGTGTTTGTGACTTATTCCTGTGCAGCCCCTCTACTAAGTGCTTTTAACTATACTACTACTAAGTACACTATGACAAACCACTACCAAGTGGCTTGGGATTAGCTTTTCTTCAGTGCCATGGTGCGAGCTTTTAGGAGAGGCCACCTTCCATCCTTTACTGCCTTAGAGTACAGGCAAAGCAATCTTTCCACCCACTAGTTGTAATCAACATAAAGTTTGTCAAATAACTCATGGGTAACTGTTACTCATTCTTAGAAATCAGACTGTGCTGTTGCTTGGTTGGGGTTTTTTTCCTGTCTTACTAACCGGCTGAATAATGGCATGTAAAAACCCAACATTTAGAAACACACATCCCTCCACCCCTCCTTTTAATTGGTCATGACAAGCATCAGTTTGAATTGCAGAGCACTGCTTTTGAAAGGGAAAAAATAAAACTTGGCCTTTGCCTTGGCACTTTTCCCTTCTTTCAGAAATCATCAGCTAACTACCTGGCAATTTAAATAATCTTTCATTCCAGTAACTTAGTTATCAACCACAACCTCATTGTTTAACGTTAACAGAAGTGTTTTGCTTTGCAAAATCTCAGTCCTCCTTCTATCCATTGCTGCTGTTCTATCTGAGAACCCTCATACTGGTTGATTTTCTGTCTTTGTTTTTACTGTGTAAGTGAGTTTAATATTCTGCCCTATGCTTCCTGTGCCCTGGATGTTCTCACAGAGTTGTTATAGAGTAGCTAGGGCAGGCTACATTTATAACTTGCTTCTCAGTAATTTTCCTGTGAGAACAAGCACTAAAACAATTATTTTTGAGCTAAAGGTCTTGGAAACTTCATTTGAGTATCCAACAAGCAAAGACCTGATCTCAGGGTTGACTGCATCCCCATCGTTCTTCCTATTCTCTACAGGTTTCTGTAGCCACACATCCACAACGGCACTTAAGCGCTTCTCAGTGTATATTATGCAGCATGATTAATATCTGGTATGTATTTTTCTTCTCACCTGCTTCTTGGGAAGGGAAGTGTGAGCCGCAGTGTGCCCACGTGTTTTTATTTAGTTGGTTTATGCAATATGCGCATTTCTGAGTTTGTGCAACTCGAGCGAATGTTCTTGAAAAGGAGATGTTGAAGGGTCTGTAATTCCTGTGTCAAAGTGGGAAAGCTCAGGCTCCCACACACATGAGCCTAACCCTCCTTACAGCATTTTTTATTTATTTTTTGTTCCACACAATGAGGTCCAAAACATGGGTTTCAATCTACACACACCATGCGCTGCAGGAACAACGAAGCTCAGCTGTGTCAGGAAAGATCAGTGCTGTGCATGCTAGTGCCTACTGAGTGGGTTCTCCAATGCATCATGGCCATGTCAGAGAAACACTCTATCGTTTATCCTGGTTATTTGGAGAAACTAGTCATAGTGCCATGCTGATACAGGTATTTCACTTCTAGTGTAGGTGGTCAATTGAGATTCAGGCTAAGAAGGACTTTGAACCTTTCTGAGGGTATTGCTGTAGAAAACAGAACACTAACCTGATTTACTTACAATGGAAGCTAAAGAGTTTGTTGCAGCATTCTGTCCTGGAGGGGATTTCTCTCTGATCAAATCTTTCTGTCCAGGACCCTTGCACCACATGCAGACCTGATTAGGTAGGATCAGGCTGGGACTAGAGTCCTCATCTGCACCATTGAAGGAGCCAGGGAGCAACCGCTGTGTGTGCAGACACTTGTAGCCCTGGGGTTCTTCAGCCTTCTAACCACCGTGAAACTCTTCTCTAGATAGTAGGACCCTTGAATCCTATTTCATCTTGGCCACAAAGGAAACCTCCTAACAAATTTCATTATTTCCTCACTGAGAGTTGAATAGACTTCATGCTAATTGCGACAGTGCTTCAAATTTTCCATTAGTATGTGCTGTATCATTCTTTCATGTCAGTAATTCTTTGTTCAGTCTGCCTCACTGCAGGAATATATTAAGAATCCTTATAGCCCAGATTTAGACATGCTTAGGCATGATGATTTTTCATTTATTGTTTTAGAATGAACATTGCAGAGTAAGCAGGAGGCTAACCATTTAACACCAAGTGTCTTATTAATCAGCTTTTGTTTATTTAATTTAATTTAATAAGCAGCTTTTGATAGCTGTGAGAGTCTGCTTGTATATTTAATTTAAGCAGCACTTACTGCTTGGGTCTTTAGAACATATGACTTCAGCCTTCCTGATGCTTTGCTACTGTATGGTGGCCTTTGGGTCTCAGAAAGTTTTTTGCATCTTTTCTTCTTTTTCTTTTGAAAATACAGTAAGTGTTTTCTCATTAAGATGCCAGGGAGCCCACATTCTTGGGCTGAAAGTTTTACACTGCTTTCTCCTTAAAAGGTATGTGTAGGCACACAAAAGCCAGGAAACTACTTGCATTTTGGCATCAAAACCCAGAGAAGCAAGTGCTAGAAGCTCCTGTCTTTGAATCCTGTCTAGTCCTTTGGAAGTTGTGGAACCTTCTTACCATCTTCCCGTCCTTCCTGACAAAAATGAGGATTATCACATCTTTGCCTTGAATAAGTCCCAAACTATTTCAATATATGAGGTGAGAACCAGAATCCTTCTCTGAGACCACTCTCTTAAGTCCTCCAGTTGCATCAGTCTATGAGTTTTCTCATACGTTTGTTCTTAGAGACATTTAAAATTACTCCCAACATGCAGCATGCTGATTTCCATGCCTGGTGCTGCAAACCTTGTCTCCTTAGGCATTTGGGGTCTGGGAGATGATTGTCACTCTAGTCCCACTCCCCAAAATTCCCTGGGACAGACATTGGAGACCTGCGGGGCAACAGGGCTCTGGGAAGACACACTCTGGTTTAATTTGCATTTCATGTAATCATTACTTATTTATGAGGTAATTAATCTGAGTTTATTTTTCTGAACTAGAAGGATGCCATGTGGTTTTTTATCTTCCATTAGTTCAATCATGTCACATTAACAGGATGGGTTTGCATGTGCAGCCTGTACTTCCAAATGGCCTTGGGCATTTTTTTTCGTGGATACAGTAGCTGAAGCTGGACCTTGCTGTAACTGCTAAAAACCCAAGAATTCTCCTTAATATCCAGTGCAACATGATTCAAAAAGATCTTGATAAATTGAGGACAAAATGTTACTGGAAAAACCTCACGTACATGTAAGTTCCATGTTATTCCTTTTCAAGGAAAAAAAAAAAGGATGTAAAAACTATCCTGTTACCCATGATAGTCATAGTTGTGCATTTTTGCAGTGCTAGATTAACATGGAGACCATGTATTAAATTGACTATATATATATATATGCCTAATTCTATTCATAGTGCTATGGGCTACAAAACTGTGTTTTGAAAGAGCATTCAAGATTAAGTCTCTAACTTCACAACTTCTTGCATAAATTATCTAAATGCTGCAGGGGTGGGGAAGAGCATTTCAGAAAAATGAATAATTGTAATTGTTTTGGTGAAATATATATTGACAATGGTAATGTTTAACTATTTGATAAATGCTTTGAAAAAAGGTACTGTCTGCGTCAAGTGGCAGATCCTAATGCAGTCTGAGAAATACAGAGGTTGATACATGACTGCAATGCTTCCTGGCCTGGAGCCCCCCATTACTGCAGCCCCCTGAAAGTAGCTCCCATTGTGCCATTCTGGTACCTAAACAGGAAGATAAATGAGGGACAGATATTCAGTGCTGAAAAGGTGAAAAAAGTCTACCCCAAAACAACAACAAAACTCCACAAATCCGTTACACAAATTGTTATATTTGCTATCAAAACAACTATACAAGTAATTAACAAAGCAAGCTTTTAAAGCCCGTTAAAAAGAGGGGAGAAGAGTTTTGAGGCACATAATTCAGTCTCTCTTTTCAGTTTCTTCCTGTTCTTTCATTGATTTTAGGGGCTGTTGAGTCGTTCAGTTGTAGTCATTAGGATCCTAATTCTCTTAGGTACTTATTAAGCACTAAATTGCTTTTTTGTACCTGTTCTTAGTACTTCATTGTTCTGAAATAAAAAGAGAAAGAGCAAAGATTGATATCTGAGTTGTTATTTTTCCTATTATTATCTGGCAGAACAGTAAAATCAACATTTTATAACTTTTTCCTCTCTCTGCCCTATGATCTAGATGTAAGATATCTCTAGTAATGCTGGGAATGTCTCATCCAAATGGGTATGCTTAAGTGTCTGTTCCTATGATTTTGGAGGGGTTTTTTTTTTTTGTACTTCCAGGAATAGATATTTATATAGGATTCTTGGTACCCAGATTCTTCTGTTTCCAGATTTCCAAGGAAGAAGACCACAGTGGTCAGGAGCAATGTAGTGTACTTTTATCCATAACAGTGAGACTTTGACACATGTTTCCAAATAGGATCTGAAACAAAGACCTTAAATGCTAATGTGGGAGTCTCAGCTCTTCACTGCAAGTGAAAAGGGCTATTATGTGAAAGCAGTCACAGAAAATTATTTTCATATGTCCATCAGCTATGAGAATGGGCCATCTCTCACCTATTATGCTCACAAGGCCTATGTGGCCATCTAGAATACATTTCTGCTGCAAATAATGTCAAAAGGTCCATAGGTTAATTATCTGTGAGCATTACTGTTCCTTGGGGAGACAGAAGCACAAAACCAAATGCTGCTGTGTGCACTGGACGCAGCAAGTCCAGCAGTAAGGTTTTTGGCACAGATAAGGCTGAAGTGGGAAGCTAGCACACTGCCAAGCCTTGGGTACCTTGGCTTTCCTCAAAATACAAGTGGCCATCTGCAAATTAACCTGAGATTGCTCTGTGCTCTAATGGAATAGCTAATATGCAGGAGCACCAACAAGTGGTCTTTGACAGAAGAAATCCTTCATAAAAGGTGTCAAAAATAGTCCCTGGGGAGAGGAGAGGAATCAAAAGCTCAGCTGGCCAAGTCAGCTTTGTACAGCAAAAAGCTACATCAAGGTCTCTGCATGGGAGAACGGGCAAGAACTGATCTTGAAAAGAACTAAGGTCTGTTACCCTTTAGTGGCCTGAAGAGATGTTGGCATGAAGGAGCTATTAAAGGTCAGTGGAGGCAGAGGAAAGATATTCCTTTTAAGTGAGAAATGAGTCATTTGAGGAATGAGTTGCTGTTATTTTATTTTTTAAATTTTTTAATTTAATTGCTTTTCTTTCTGTCTCTATTAGCTGGATATCAGCTCTGAGAAATGTGCTATTTGGGCTTCTGGGAATTTGTCAGCAGTATTTCGACTTTGTTTGTCTATCAGTTTTTATAGACTTGTCAGCAGAAAATCATGGGAGAATGCAAATCAGGAAATCTTTAATTGTGTGTAACTTCCCAGTTCATTTCCATGCGTATTTCACAATAATCTTATTGCCACAACACTAACTGCACGTATGTGTTTTATTTTCATTGTGTTTATTCATTCAAAAGCTATGTTATAAATAGAACAGTGCTTTTCTAAGTGCCATCTTTCTAGCATTGCAATATCATGTCTCTGGCACTCTTAGTTATGCCAGTTGAGAGTATTTAATAGTGCCAGTTCCAAAAAATAAGTCGTAGGCTGCTGCTCTCTGCCCAGTTTGATATAGAACTCCCAAGGGTGCTTTCTCTGTCCCCTGCACCTTTTGAGCCCATCCCTGCCATTGCTGCACCCCTGCCATGCAAATGTCTTCTCCAGTGGTATCTCCAAAGTCACTGCCTAGTAGGACACCAAGTGCTGCTCCAGGCTTTGTCCTTCCCGCTTTCCTTTTTTCTCATCCATCTCTTATTTCTCTCACTCTTTATCTTTTTTCTTTTTCTTTTCTTCTAGAGGTCTCGCTGGTGTTTCTTTCCCTTGTTCCCATCCCTTACTGTCCTCTTCAAGGCAAACCTTTGTGTTTCACCTACTCCAGCTCTCCCTCTCCCCCAATGGTATGGTTGCTTTCCCTGTGCTATCCACCCTCCTTTCCTCACCCTCCTCCTCTCCTCCTTTTTCCTGGCACTTTAGCTTCTTTCCAGGGAGGTAGCTGACAAGCAGGTTTACACCACTTTACCCAAACTAGATGAAATAAATGTGCAGCTACTTCTGTTCATAGCAGCTTATTTCAGTTTACATCAAAACTGCTCTTACACTCTACCACGGTGGAAGCAGCACAGAAAAGAACCCTTTTCTAATGCTGAAGAAGCCACCCCAGGTATTTTGCTGGCTGATCCCCAGTGGTTCTTGGGTAACCAGATGTGGGAGCATGTGGGCAGTCTCTGAGGGCTGTGCTTCATTTCACAGCCCCTCCATTATCTACTGCTTCTTCCACCAGTTTATTTTCAGTTGAAAGAGGCACTTCCCTTCCGACTCAACCATCTGCCTTGGCCTTACCACGCTATTTCTCTTCTAAATGGAGTTTGCACCATCTGGACCTTCCCCCTCTTGGTGGACAGAATTTGTAAATACCATGATGGATTTTCTGCTTGGTTTCCATGTGATTTCCTGCTTTTCGGAAGAGCGTGGAATTGGCAGCTCAGCCACCTCATGAATGTTAACTGAATTGTCCTGCTCAGCACCTCTGCTGTCCCATCTTTTCCACTTCAATTTGTGTGCTTGAGTTGGGATGGCTTCCTTGGTGTCTGTGCAAACATTGCATCTACAAATAGTAGTGAATAATGCTGTTAGTTCCTTCTTGCTCTGGCTTGATTTCCTTTATTTTAAGTGTAGCTCATTAAGACCGTAGCTCATTTTTTAATCTCTTATTATCTATTAGTTTTCAGCTTAGATCCTACTGCTGATTTTCTTCAACCTCAGTGGCCCACTGCAGCTCTAATAGTGTCTTACTGAGTTTCTGGGTACTGCTGAGGGCTCTTCTCTGACAGCAGCCAGACCTTTAACACTCCACGATCATATAAATCAGTCCAGTTTACCTGGCTTGTTGTTTTGTTTTGGGGTTTTTTTTGCTGTGGATAGAATGTGATGTCTTCATTTGTAATGATAAAATATACACTTGTACCTCCACCCTCAGCTTGGCTTGGGCTAGACAAGGCAAATGGTGGTTATTTCTCACATCACTCAGTTTGATAAAGAGGGGGACTTTTGTTTTGTTTATAACTCTGGTTGTGAGGAGAATATCGAAGACACCTATAGGACATTTCCTTGTTTGCAGGGGGATGGATTACTTCAGCCAGCCATCCACTTGCAGAGTCCAACAAATGGGCTTGAAGCCTCCTTCAGCACTAAGTATTTGCTGCTTCACTGAGCTGGTCTGCTAATCTAACTGCACTGAGGGTTTTAAAATAAGTATCATTGCCTTCAGCTTAATTAATTAAATTTACTAATTGTGCTCTCTCTTTACTGCTGTATAAGGTAATAACTGATGCTTCAATTGGGGCAATTCAAGAAAAAATCATCTTGTTCTTATTACGGGGTTACAGGTTTTGTTTATTTAAGGCTTCCCTCAATATAATACTCGTAACATTAAATTGCTTAAGACTATGGGGAAGCATCTGCCATATACAACACAGGAAAGATGCTGAGAGTCCTGGGTGGCTGCTGAGTCAGGCCTGACTTCCTCAGAGGCCTGTAGTTGGTAATGCTGGATTTCATACCACTGCTGGAACCCCACACTCCTTTTAGGAATAGATTGCAGAGTGAGGACTATGGGTCATTTAAGCCTGATCCCAGTTTGTAATGACTTTATTGTTCCTCTGAAATGGATTTTGGAGAAGAGAAAGAGGCCCATTGAGTGTGTTATGATTACAGGGTGTATACCACACTCCAGTCCTTGTGTAGTCTGTTTAACAGAAGAAAAAACACAGCAGAAAGAACAATTTGAAATTTTTTAAGATCATCACGTCACTAAACATTCTCCTTATTTTCCTGAGATGTTTCATAAATGATAGTTGCTGCTTTGGGAACAGGCCATTGATAGTTTTCGTATATTTGGCAGCAACTGGAATCAAGGGGCTTAAGAGCTTCCCACACAGGGAAATTTACCCACGTAATTACACCAGTGTAATTATGCAGCTCTAATTGTACCAGCCTAAATACTTTGTTTTTCAAGATGAGAGTTACTTTCTTCTTGTTTATTGTGCTACCACCATGACGTGCTTCAGGTAAAAGGGAGAAAACTTTGGCAGGTACATTCACCCTTCCCAGAGCTCTGGAGCTCAGGTTGTGCCAGGCCCCAGCAAGTTGTCCACAAAGGGACGTCCCATCATAGAATCGTAGAATAGTTTTGTGTGGAAGAGACCTTCAAGGTCATCAAGCCCAACCTTATTCCTAGCCCTATCAAAAACCACTAAACCATGTCCCTAAGCACAACATCTAACCACCTCTTAAACACCTCCAGGGATGGTGACTCCACCAACTCCCTGGGCAGGCCATTCCAATGCCTGACAACCTTTTCTGTAAAGAAATTCTTCCTAATATCCAGCCTGAACCTCCCCTGGTTCAACTTCAGGCCATTTCCTCTTGTTCTATCGCTTGTCACCAGGG
>WUAM01000159.1:3364015-3398827 GCA_024336885.1 Actenoides hombroni
CTATCCCCTCATCCAAATCATTGATGAAGGTGTTAAACAGGAGTGGCCCCAGTACTGAGCCCTGGGGGACACCACTCATGACTGGCTGCCAACTGGATTTAACTCCATTGACCACAGCTCTTTGGACTCGTCCATCTAACCAGTTTTTCACCCAGGCAAGCGTATGCCTATTCATCATCCGCTATAACCGCAGCCATACAGCTTTATCTCCAGCAACATGGTAAAATTAGGAAGGCTGTGTTGCATGGCCCAGCGGGATTATTTTGTCCATGGTCTATACTTCAGCGAGCTGTATGGTAGCTGTTATCCCACTATTCTACAGAATAATAGCAAGGAGCTTGGTACCACAGATTCTGAAAAGGGATGGAGTGACATGTGCTTTCAGCTAGATGATATTATAGTGTATTATTAAACAATTGAGGTATGGGATTCTTTCAAGAAATGTAAAAGCAGGATGCTCGGTGAGTATTGCCTTTGGGGCTCGGAGGAGAATAGTTCCAGACTCAGAGCTTTGATTTGAGTCTGGGTAGGTTAAAAAGTAGAGGAGACATTGCAGGTGAGGGGAGAATTAATTTGCTGGAGTTTCTGTGCAAGGTGCAGTTAAAAGCATTAGGAGTCTTTGTGCAACCACTCTTATTTGAATAGACAACTCTAATTTTGAAGTTATGTGTATTCAGGGCAAAGAAATGTTGCTGCTTTCTTCAAGTCAGCATCAGTAGCCAGCTGTAACCTGCCTGAAAATGTTTCTCTTTGGATCTCCAATTATTATCTTTGATTAAATAAAAAAAAAGACCTCTTTTTGGTGTAGGTACACATTCTGCATTATTTCTAGTGGTATGGGAAAGATATACATTTAAAAATTACTACTCATTAATTAGCTGTTTTGATCCTGAGAGTGAGAACATCTCACCTGTGCTACAAGGTGGCTTGAAGGGTCTTCTTCAGAAAGAAAGACTTTTCCTGAAAAAGCCCATCCTCTCTGCTGTGTTACACAAACCAATTATTTTCTTTTTTTTTTTTCTTTTAGTAGGAGTGAAGTATGAGTTCTTTTTCTTTTCCTGACTTGCTAAAAATGTGTGATAACAAGTTGACTTCAGTGGGAGTTTTGCATGGGTAAAAGCTGAAGGATCAATCCCCATATTGTATGTGATTTTGCCCTAGTAATTATTCTTCAGTTGAACAGCTTCTCCATGGCAACTGCTTCAAATAAGTCTTGTATCCTCACCTATTTTTAAAAAAGGACTTATTAGGCTGTATGTTTTAATTTTTTTCACCCTAAAAAGAAAGATGGGAAAAGAATCAGATACAAGTAAAAGCATACAGGATTTGACCAAAAACATCCTTTCTTCAAGTCACATCCCCACCTTTTCTGTGCCCTAGAAGGGAAATTAAAAAAAAAAAAAAAGCATATACAGTTAAAAATAAATTCACTACCTTGTCTTTCCATGTCCCCTTCCTGAGCCTCTGAGACATTATGACGCTGACTTGATCAATCACTCCACATCCACCCTGACAGTTCCTTAACACAAACTTTCTTCTTCCGCCTTTTTTTCAGCCACACTCTGCTTTCAATCTGGCAATTAATTGTCCTACTTCTCCTCTCCTCACAATGCCATTCTTGTCAGATAGCTTGGCTGAAGGTCAGGCACTGCTAGCTGCTTGCTTTGTTTTACCCTCTCTTTACTAAAAAAGTAAAGGAAGCGAAATATTCTGTGGCTGAATATTCTCTTTCTTGTTGGACTCATCTCACAGATGATTGGTGATGCTTTTACGTACAGTTGTACTGCTTCGAAAAGGGACTTTTCTGATTTTCTGCCAGAGAATAGAAAACACATCTTTTGTCAGCAATACAATAGTCAGGATAAACATCCCATTATTTTAGACTTAATTTTCTAGTTTCATTTCAGTATGGAAACTGCTTTCTAACAGAACTCCAAGAACAAGAGTTTCATAAGGAATAGTCTTTTTAGTTTTTATTTTTTGGAGGTCACTATATTCTGAAATAATATGTCCCTTTGGAAGATCTTTTTCCATGATTCATTTCCAAATGTGGGGTTACTGTTGTATGCCAGACGTGGTATTTTGTGTTCAGTTCCTCATGCTGTGCCACATTTTAAAGGCTAATAGGGTAAAGTGGGTCCTTCTCCTTTCTGCTGAACGCATGAATATGGAAACTCTGGCAGATAAGTTTACCTGTCCCAGTGACATGATTTTTAAAACACTGCTGACTGACAGTTTTGCTGGCAGGTTTTCACACATCGCTTTTCTAAACTTATATATAAGGCTATGTTACATATGTTTCACCTGAAAACCCACGTAATATGGCATACAAAAGACGTTATCTAATTGGTTTCAGCAGGACTGTATCCCAGGTGAGAGCTACTTTGTCATTTTTAAGATTGCCTGTGAATTTTTTTGCAGGTTATGTCTAATTTTACTATCACTGCTCTTTCTTGTGAAGGTCGTCAAATGCTGATGACTTTTAGCTGTTTTTTAGCAAATCCAGGATGACTGACACTGGCCCTCAGTTTTGTCTTCTGTAGCTGCTCACACTTCTGGTTATATGCTGCTCTCATCCTCCCTGCAACACACACTGCTTTTAGACATCCAGTCTATATTATGACCCAATAAAGAGTTTTATCTGCAGAACTAAGATGGCAACAAACTGTGGCAGAAGGTGGGAAGGGTTTGCTGGAGGATGAGAACATAATAAACCAACTTTCTCATTTAACCTGATTTATCACTGTACCCTGAGCCACAGTAGTCATGTGTGTCAGCAGGTGCTGCTCAGTTTTCTTCTCTCTGTAACATTCAGTGTCAAAAAGAGGGCTCCTCAAAAAGAGGGCTCATCAGGCAGCATCCGTGAGTTTGCCAGTACCTTATAAAGCACTGCCTTCTGCTGTTTTCTGACAAAGCAGAGAGAGTGGTTAATAAAGCTCAACTAGTATTTTTCAGTCAAAATGTTGACAGCCATTTTGCAGATGCCATCTTAGCTCTGACATCCTTGGAAAGAGCTTAATAATTAACATTAGAGTGGAGATTTTAACAGTCTGCCAGTTCTGACTATCACCAAAACAACACTCAAACTCATTGCATAAAGCAGCAGTACCTCAGGTGGGCTGGATATCAGGTACTGAAGAGCAGCTGTCATGTTTGATATGGTGCCATCAGATGGAACAAACTCAAACAGAATCTTAAGCAGGATGCATCTATTAAGTTTTCATTATATATATTTGTCTTGATCAGTTACAGTGCCAATGTGTTTGTCTTTTGTTGGCATTAAAAAAAATAAGCCAGTGATAAAAAAAAAAAGTAAAAAAAAAAGGAAATAAACAATGAGCAGTTAGAAAATCTAGGGTTTGTTGGTCTTTTTTTTTAATTTTTTTTTTAATTGTGTCTTGGCTATTGTAGTAATTAAATGGCATGCTGTTAGGTTGAGAGAATAATTTGACTCTCAAAAGCTGTGAGAAAAAATTTCTTGTTGCCCTCAGTTCTGCACTACCTGTTTTGTCACTTAGTTTAATACCAGAATAATTAATTCCAAAAAGTTATCTTTGAAAAACAAACAGCCCTGGCTTCCTGCTGAAAAAATGTTAGATATCCCTTTACAGGAGGAATGAAAAATAAACAATAGATTATATTTATCATAGCAATTTTGGACGATTCTATTTAATTGAGAAGTGCTCAAATTCTCCAAGTACTCTCTAATTAGTGAATTCATACTTAATGGGTAAAAATGGATGTGATTTTGTACCATTGATCACTGGTTGCACCAGCCTCTTGGCCAACAAGCCAAAAATTACAGAGGGTTCTCTGCAACGTTACCCTTATTACTAAACTTCCAATAATAATAATAAAACCCCACTTCCAAACAAACCTAACCTTTACATTTTATGGCTTAATGTCATTCCACATACCAAACTTACTGCTATCTTATGGCCCACCAGAGAAAGCTGGGACAGCAGATGTGGTCCTTGCCGTGGTCCATGCAACGCCTCTGCTGAGAGTGCAGCGTTTCCACAAGCGATGCATTTCAGTCAGGATCAGTTTCCCCCAGGCAGAGAAAAATTCCTGTTTTCCAGCAGCAATAAAATGATTGATGCTGTTGGGTTTTATTACAGCTCGGTCTTAAAACATCCATTTATCCCATTCATCCGTCCCATGCAGATTTTAGACAAAGTGACATCTTCTCCATGAGTCTCCTGAGCTTGCTTCTCTCCCTGAGGCAGGGCTCCTTTTGTGCTTCTATTTTCCTCAGGACACCCATCTCTTTGCTTGTGTAAGTAGGATAGCGAATGAAGTATTCTTTGGTGGGGAATTCAGCAAGTTTATTGATTCATTTATCACTGGATTTAGATTTTGAGCAGAGTGAAGCAGAGGGACCACACGTTGAATGCTGAAGGGGAGAACAAATGTTGCATGGTCTGCATTGCTGGCTGAACTACACGCTGATTTGGGCAGGGTCCTAAGGAGCAAGGACATAGAGTCATGTACAGGTTGGACCCAGGATTAATGTTGTATTGCTAGACCTGACAGCAGACTGGATCCTGCTTTCTAAGGACTTGACTTTGCAACTTTACTGTACTTAGTAATTTTGCGTCATTATTGCTTATGAAAGAATGTTTTTAGAGACCTTCTAACAACTTTCCTGATACAAATCCTTCTAGTTGAAACCTTTTCCACCCAAAGTAGATCTTGTACCCGACTGTATTACAGGAATTATACTTCCTGATTTCAGCTGACCTCAGGATTTGCCTATCCAAATGGCAAAGAACTGATTGTGTGTCAAATCAAGAGCCAGGGCCCAAGGGAGAAGAAAAACAGGGCATAATTTCCATGGTTGGAGGACAAAAGAGGAAAGTTTGTCATCCCTACCTTGCTCTTGGGTGACAATATACACCACCTGTTCTGTAGATTTCTGTAATTTAGTTTTCTTTTCTCATCCCTTAAGGATGTTCGTATGTGAAACATACAGCTACTTAAAAGGTAGTATTATTTAAGGTAATACAGCAAGTACATCACTGTCAGTTGTTCAACTAGCAAGAGATATCATCAAGATGACTAAAACTGATTTTGTAGCATACCGCGTCATCATGCTGTCACAATCAACACCTAGCGAAGCAAGTATTAGATCTCAGATCAGAGCATCCAAGCTCTTATTACAAATTAATGACACCAGGGCCTCAGACTAGATGGGAAAAACTAATTTATCAGGAGTCCAGCTTACAATATTTAGTCTTTAATAAAAAAAACAAAACCAAAAACAAAAACCCAGGGCTTTGTTCATGTTAATATCCTCTCATCTTAAAAATGCCTGTTAAATGTGGTAAACTTAACACACGCTCCTGTCAAATTACATTTCTGGCTATGGAAAATACTGAAGTAGAATAGAGCTTAATGTTTTTCTCAAGATATGTTTGTTTAATCTCCATCATAATGTAACTGCAAAGTCTATTGTGTATGTATCTTTTGTTATATTTGTATCCTATGCTCAGATTTAGGTAGCGCATAAGTGAAGTTCTGTCACTATTAAGCAGTTAAAACTGATCTGAATTTTCAGGTATTAAAATGTGAAAGGAATCATGGCATTTATCTTGCAGGCTCATGCATTTGAGATATGAATGTATATGTAATATCCAGTAAAGAAATTTTACTTGCTGGGCTGGAGTTTCTGATCATGCTGAATTTCCTCTTTAGCAGTTTTTCTGAGGGAAAGAGCCTTTGCTTATATCTTTGAAGGGATATGAGATGATGGACTTTTGCACTGAGACATTTTTACCTCCAAAAAAAGCTTTTACTGACCAAAAGCAATGCTCAGACACTCCTGTGGCTTGGGTAACGTTAATTGGTGAAGAGGCATTCCACACTTAGTGAAAATGAAAAAAGCCAAGGTTTTGATAACTTGAGGGACTGACTTCCTTCCTTCCTTCCTAAAAATGACCATGTGAGCATGCTGAGGAAGGTATACCATTATGCTGGTATGTTGAAATAAATCTCAGAGCAATATATTAGCAGGCATGTAGTCATGAATGTGGGCTAAATTATATGGCTATGATTATAGACATGGAGGAGAAATCCATGAGGCAAATTCCACATGTATCTGTGCCTGCAAGTTAAACCTTTACAAAATAATAGCAAAAGGAATAGTGTATGCTGTGAAGTCAGAGTTGAAAAATAGCCGTGCAAGCTGCCTTCTTTTTAGTTAATGAAGACAGAGGAATCTATGTAACATATAGAAAATTAGAGCTCTGTAATGTGTTGATTATCTTCCCATTAAACATTATCCTGGACATAGAAATAGAATATAAGTTAGCTTTATAGCGGAAATATTGACTAGACAGGCTGCTAACATAGAGATTGATTTTATTATTTAGGAAGGCAGAATATTAGGATACATGAGTGTTTCTTTTTTTAACCAAGATGCTATGCTGTCAGCGGTGAAATATTACTGCAGGAGAGTTTTCTTTTTATACACAGTGGTAAGAAGTATGGCTTCCTTTCTCGGCACTTCAGCCACAGATGCTATCAGCTAGACCATCTGTGGTGACAGATTTGTGTTATATCACTTAGAAACTAAGCGAAGATGGTAAAGCCTCCTACTACAGGATATAAGTAGCTCCTGCTAAGGCTGGGATGTATTACGATTCCGTCTTTCTTTGGGGGGCAGAGGAGTGGGAGGATTGTGTGGATAGAGGCTCACAATAGCTTTCAATCATGTTCTCACCAAGGATTAAAACACTCGTGTGGATCTTCTAGGGCAATGTCCACATGAAGCTCCTATCCATGTGTCCACACAGGGGATAGAGCTGGACTCTTCTTGTTCACTGCGAGTCACTAGAAAACCTAACTGATCTGTGGAGGTCAAGGGGAACATTAAATCTAACCTCAGAGAAAGTCTGTGTATGTGATGTATACCAGCCTCTCATGTGGTCCATATCTCCTCTAGAGGAATGACTCTGCAGAAAGGTCAATGTGTCCTCAAGGTTACGTTATCTTAAAGATGGTGACATTTTGAATCATGGTGGGCTTCTTCCTACCCAGTTGTCATTTTTTCCTTCTCCTAATCTTCAAAAAGTGCTTAACTGGTGATGATCTGGGGTGACTGTCCAGGTAGAAGGTACTTGGAGATGTATTAGACTGGAAAAATATCCTTTTCATGTCTCCATAGACTGAGAAACAATTTTTGCTGCTAAGAACATTGCAATATCCTTGCTTGTTCTATGGTCAGAATCAGTGGGGCGTACTCAGATACCAAATGAACACAATAGGATTTAACAGTACGAAAGCTCTCCCATAACCTTGTGCTGATAATTGCAGGTTCCTCAGCCCATAATATTATCTACTGATTCCTCATCTCAAAATCTAACAAGAAATAACAGAGCCAAAGGAGCTGAACACCTTTATGGGAGTTGGCATTTCATGATCTCAAGTTCTCCACCTACAAAGTAGAAGAGATCATTTGGTTATATAGAGAAGTGGCCATGACTTCTTTCAGTAATACAACCCATAAAACAACCAAAAATAAAGCTATGGCATTTTACAAAATCTAAGTGATAACAAACACCTACTTGTCAGTATAAATTTGCAAAATTGTTCTTCCGTTCTTTTAAAATAAAATCCTAGTGATAACATACTTTAAATCCAGCGAAGAGATTTTCAAACAGATGATCTCAGGAAATTGTCTTTTATCTTTGTCTTTGGAAATTTAGGCTTGCTACATCTCACCCACAATAATTTTGCAGAGGGAAATCATAGCAGTGGCTTTCTAGATCCTCTTCCTGCACACAGTGCAGCCAGCTAAAATTTTCCAGTTGGTAAGATAAATGCTGAAAGGGTCGTAAAATGAACAGCTCTTATTTGTGAAGTCAAGTATTATCCTGAAGGATGAATTAGTAGTCAGGTCCCTAGTTGGAAGACATAGCTTACATGCGGTAGCTTATTGGCATCTCAGGTGTTACTACCTCTTTTCTTAATTTGTGTCCTTTTTTATTCTTTCCTTTATCCATCCTCCCTTCCTTCATCCCTCTGAGCATGTGGACCCCTCGCTTTACAAAGACTTAAGAGTAATGCACCCAGAATAGCCGTATTGATTGCAGTGGTTACTGCATGTATGGCACCTGCGGTTGTCATACTGCCCCTGAGCAAAATCTCCACTCAAGTCGTCTTCCTTCTTCAAAAAGTCCCAAGACACTACGGCAGGGTAGAGGGCTTAAAGCGAGGTGGCTGAGCCTGACTTTTAGGTGTGGTATCATAGAGGTCGTGCTCTGATTTCCCCATCTGGCTTGGGCATGTGTTGTCAGGAGGGTAGACAGACAGCAGGTTGGGTATTGAGCATGGCCCAACACTACACCTGAGGACAAGGGTCTACCTATGAAGGTACACAGGCATCACACTGCTCCTCTGTGAGGCTCTAGCAGTGCTCCACAGTCCCTACAGAAAGAACTCTTGTGTTACTGCTTCAGGGAAAGTCATCACTGTGTGAAGCAGGAAACAACCTTGCCCTTGACCCAACACCCTGAAAACTGTCTCTGTAAAGAAGGCAGACCTGGAAGCCTCAGATCCTGTCACCAACCTCTAGTCTATTTTAGGCACCTGCTTCTCGCCAAAATCTGTTGGGACTTGGTGCTGAAATACTTTGGAGGATTTGAGTAAAATTACCAAATATAATAAAAAAATAAGTGCCACCAAGAAACATTTGAAATTCTTTTCTCTTTTTGATTTACACAAAATAGTTTTTGCTTTTAAAAATGTGAAGTGGCTATCATCCATTTTAAAGCAAAATGAAACCAGTAACAGAGACTGCTGCTTTTAATTTTTACTTTTTTTTTTTTAACATATCAAAAGTACTTCCGACAATGGATGTGTATTATTAAAAAAGAGAAGAAACTGCATTTTTACTACAGGATCAGTGGTGTCCCTTTAACTAGTCTTTTTCCTTGATCAGGCATTTGTCAGAAGGGCTTGTATGTATATGCACAGTAGAATCAATCTAAGCTGAGACACAGCGGATTTATTCATTTAACAGGTTTTTGCCTATCAGGATTTTTTTTAATTTTTTTTCTTATTTTTTTCAGTCTTCAGTATAATTAACTAATCTCTGGCCTTCTGCCTTTCACGTAAAGTGAGGGAGGTTTGCAGTGTCTTTGCAATACCGTGGAGCTCTAGAAACACACAACCATGTAACAAAGTCAAGTTAACCTTCCTCGTCCATGCTTTTTGGGAGTCTTTCTATAGAGACCTTTAGCTTCTGAGCACTTTCTTGATGCAATCATCCAAAATCTTGCCTTAGCAGAGATTCTCTGGTGTCTGGGTATGTCTGGTTCTCTGGCCGTTAGAGGTGGGCAGTGTGGTGGGGTGCAGTCTGTGGGGGGTTGCAGAAGGTCTGCCTGGGTTTGTCTCCAAAAGTGAACACTGTTCCATACTGAACACTCAACTACCACATGAGATCAAAGATGTTTTCTCCCCAGGAACTCTTCATAGAGATGAAGTGATCAATACTGGAATCTAGCTGTCCCTGATCCCTGTATCCAGCATGCTGTTGACTGGATAACATGTAGCCCTGGGAATATATTGCTACAGGGGATGTTACAAACAATTAGAGAAACATGGAATCAAACTCTTGTGCTCTTGTCAATTGGAAGGTATCATCCAGTCTAAACTCCTGCAGATAGAGTGGACTTCTTAGGAGATTCTGCAGTCAAGGTCCGAGTAACACATGCTGTGTGAGGTCCTAAAGAGTGTGGGTGTCATTAAAATTAAATGTAGACTGGAGTAACTACAATAGAAAAGATCCTACCACAAAGAGATCGTAATGTACAGGATGTAAAAGAGGAGACAGAAGAAAACCAAAATCTGTAGCACAAATTCTGATTTCCTTTATGTCCTTGTTGTGTCCTTGAAGCCAGAAAATGACCCACTGGATAACTCAGGTCAGAACCTAGTTCTACAGCAGAGACATCATGATTCTCCTGTAAATTTTTTATTTATTAACAATATGTTTAAGTTATGTCAACTATCAGCCATTCATGAACTTTTATTGACAGTTAAATAGAACCTGAATGATTTGAGTTGTTTGGCTGTCATTCAGGGGTGCTTTTGCTTTCAGGTCTATCTTAACCTGAAAGCATGTAATTTGTTTCATTTGTGGTGCTGCATAGGAAATGAACCTAGGTCTCCAGTGCTCAAAGGCAAATGCAGTAATCATCTGCATGACTTGATTCCTTATTCCAGTAATATGAAAATTGTCAATTATGGATGAATTATGGGCGCTACTGATACCTGTAATTTGGTTCTGCAGTTTTGTAAACATATGCAGCTGCATTTAATTGTATTTTACTAGTCGTGTAATTCATTAAGGTGCACCTGCAGTCACCTAAGATACAAATATTAATGAACTGAAAAGCTGTATTTCATTGTCTGATATTTATATTGACGTTTTTTACAACTGTTTGGTTTTAATCAAGTATCTGCATATCTGAGATGCTGATATGGAAAAAAAAAATAAATTAAAGGATTGTGAAATAAATAAACAGCATAGCTAGATGCTGTTTTTTAACTTCCTGAGAGTACTTGCTAAATAATTAATTTAAATAATTGTTTTTCCATGCAAAGCCCAAGACTGGAGGAAAGATGTAGAATTGATTTTTGCAACAGTTACTGTGGCAGAGATGAATCATTAGATAACTGATTCCAGGGATGTGAACTGCTGAAGCCCTTACTCTGTATTTCCATGCTTGAGTGGTGATGGATGTTGTTCAGCTCTGACCAAATACAGTAGCTTTACTTTTCATCTTCCAGTTGAATTTCTTGGAGGAGTTATCTTCAGTTTTGGGAACACACTTTTAAAATAGGTGTTAAAAAAACCACATTTTGCACAAATAGCTGTTTCATATGCACAGCCTGTTCCTCATTTTCTGCTTCTAGATACTCCTACCATTTTTATTATTAAAACAAAAATCAAGTATTTTTATTAGCCATATGACTAGTCCTCGATTCAGTGTGTTTTGAAGAATGTACAGGTAGAGCTCTGAGAATCCAATCATACAGGTCATACCCCAGATTTCCTTTTTTTTCCCCTTCTTTCAGCCTGTCTCATCTTTCCTGTTGTTATGGAGGGGAAAAAATGGTGTTACGGTAGAAGCCTGTGGCTTCGGTAGGTCTGGGGAAAACTCTGGCTCTATAGGGAATTGTCATAACTGTGCTGCACAGGATAAAGATGGAAAAGAAGGCGACACAGAGAGCTTCAGTTACTGCCTGCATCCCTGGGAACATTGCTCTGCGGCTGCTCTGTATGGGAGAACACGGAGTAGAGTGATGAGCCCATTATCTGCAAGCTGCTTAGGGGAAACTCAAACCTTTCCATCAGCACAGGAGACATACTCTGCTCTCTGCTCCGCGTTGGGCTCTGCCTGTTCAAGCTCTCTGTGTTAGCTACCTCTTGTCTCTGATGAAGTACAACAGTCAGGTACCTTCCTCCCATTGTTACTTTCTCCTCAAAGAGTTTGTTTTCTTTTTTCTCTCCACCCTACCTCAAAGGATTGTCCCCAGTCAATCACATTACACATATGAAAGAAACCACACCACTGAAGCTAAATAGTATAGTAGCTAAACAGAATAAGATTATTGAGTCAGACAAAGATGTAGAGTTGTTTACCATAAATTATAAATGTTTTAGTTCACCTCCCTGGATCAAAGGTATTGTATTTCTTGAGAAAAAGCCTCTTTTCCTTGAAGAATCTGCTGGTTGGCTGAGAATCTTTCCTGGAAACAACATTAACTTTTATATTTCTTTTTCAGTGAAATATTTTCTGTCAGGAAAAATTTCCCAGTCCTAGCTATTAGAATACACATTCTGCCTCACATAAAGTTGGTACTCTGCCCTGCCATGTAGGTCCTGGGACAAAAATAGAATGAATTCTTTCCATACATCGTGACATCTTCAAGGATGTGTAAAATTTTACTGCAGGTTGGGGAGGAGGGGTGTTAATTCAGTGTTTCAGAAGTTTCTGTGATCTGAGTGAGTATGATGACATTATGCTGAGAAATGTTTTCTGGCCTTATCATGAGATTCTGTGATAGCTGCTTTTGCCGTTGTAATATTTGTCACAAAATGGGCTAATCTCATCACTCCAATGATGTACTTTGTGGTTTGGCACCATCTAACTGCAGTAATGGCTTTGTAAGAGCAAATTAAATATTCTTCAACCTATCTAGGATATTAAGTACTACCAAGCATCACACCTCCATTTCTGGAGGTACTTTTACAGATACAGTCTCCATCTAGGAAAATGACAAGCAAGAGAAGAGGTAGAGTCTGAATAGCAAGACTTGCATAAGGGGACACAGACTCTTCCAATGAAAGAGGCAGATACCAGAACAAATGCATGCAATTAGAAGGAATTAAGGATTGGTTTTGTAAATAACTTCCAAAAACACAGGAGCTGCTGGTATTAATAATCTGATTATGTCTGTCCTGACATCTGTGCAAGTGTTGGAGGGTCCGATTGTAGGAACCTTTGCAGAGGAACAATCAAAGTACTCATGTTCCTCTTATACTGGAGTCTAAAAGCAGATGAAAAAGTTAATTGCATGTTTCTTGGTTTTTTGTACACTCAAGAACATTGCAGACAGATTCAAGGGGAGAGTAAAGAAAGAAGGAAAAGGAACTGCCATTGTTGGGGTAGGGACTGGGAGATGAGCAAAGGTGGATGGGAATTTATTGTACACCAGATTAGGGGTGGTACTATTCACTAGTGGAATACTGTTCAGAAATCTGAGTTAATATGGCAACTTGGCTGTTTTATGATTCTATTCTACTGACTATATTGAACTGAGGTATTAAAGAGCAACTGAAATATAGAAAAATATGAACAGTAGGCTACATTTTGAAACCACTTTATTCAAGCTGTTCTTTCCAAGGAAGTGTAGAATAGATGAAGCATAATTCCATTAAATGAATGTGCCAGTTGAGTCATTTTAAAGCCCTCTTTCTGCATAATAATGGGATTTGTAAGGATAACAAGGTGCCCAAATCCCACACATTGGTTCACCTACCCGGCCTTGCACTTAAGACAGTTTGGGTCATTTTCTTCCTTAGACTCAGATGAAATCTCCTCTAAAACCTGGCTTTCACTGGTCTTTGGAGAAGTTCTTTCAAATACTGACATCTTACTTCAGTGTGTAAAGGAACAAGATTTAGCTCTTAACTCTGCCCATACACATATTTTGAAGATTTTTTTTTAAATGAGGTGTTCTTCTAAGCCACGTAGATATCTAGATTAGAGGTAAAATATTTCAGTCATTAAATGGTTCCTTGTCTTGCTACAAGTCTTGAAGTGTTGGGGAATGGCTCAATTATATTTGAGTTTGCAAACCTATTGATTTTCCACTCCCGTCCCCTCTGTCAAGCAATGGACACTAGTTATGACAGCACCTATCTCTGTTTTTATAAGGAAGTTCCACACAGCAACAAACTTCAGAAATTAATGGCTTTGTGACAAACTCACAAACCTGTATGATTGTGTTTGCTTTGATCATTGATTTGTATACAGTTTGAAGTGTTAGAAGAGAGGAGAGGTGTATCCAGGTCTCAGTTGACCAGTAAGTGCCATATCAAATTGATTCCTTTGTGCCAAGTGGAAATTGAGTTTTCTTGGCTCAGAAAAATAATACCTATTTCTGGAGTTTGCTACCATTTAAAACACTTCTGTTTATGCTCATCATTGCCCTTGCTACATGGCATTGTCACTTGCTTTTTGCTGTTGGTTTCTAAGCACACCGAACTAATGAACTTTAGTTTATAACCTTAATGCTTGTTTGTATAATTGGTTCTTGCTACATTGAACATTTACTCCTATATCTCAGGTCTTTTATTGCTGAACTCCACTCAAACACTTAAGTGATGTAGGTTTACCCAGACCACAGAATTGCTCATTACACAATATGGGTAATTCAATGTTTGGTTTCCTGCAATAAGTATCGAGGGTAGTTGCCCAAAACTCAGTTTGTCATGAATAAGGACAGTACTATGATTATTTTTGGCATGAATAGAGGCCAAGAGGTACAAAAAGAAAATAATTTTATCTTTCTTAACAATATGGGCAATTTCAGGATGCTACAAGATGCACCTTTTGCTAACTTTCAGCTTCCTGCTATCCGTTGATGATTTCCAAAAGGCTCTTGGAGCAGAACTTGAAGTATGAAGCACACAATAGCTGTGTGTTAAACACAGCTTTAATTTGAAAATAAGCGTGGGATGGTTTGTAGCTCAATTGGTTTGTGGCTTCATCTGTCTAGAGAAAGTAGGAGGAGAGTATATAAACCATCCTCTATTCTGCAGCTTGCTTAAACTTCCACTCCCAGTGAGCAGACCAGGAGATGGTGGGCAGCTCCAAGGGCTGGGTAACACCTTGGCTCAGCCCTCCCACTCACTGGGTCAAAATAGCTGAGCCAGCACCTGTGTGCGAGGAGGTAACATCTTAGTCCTGTTATAGGCCAGCGGTAAATCACTACCCTGTCCCTCCCACGGGGAGTAGGTGACTGTGATTCAGAGATGCATCTCTGAGTCAGGTGGCCTCCCAGGGCCCATCGTGGGATGTTTGCTCCCAGTTTAGCGTGCAGCAAACACAGAAGAGTCAGTGCTCGCCAAAATATTACCAGAGGTGACTAAATACACTGAGCTTGAGTAGAAGGTATAAGGAACTGCTTTGCATTTTGGTTCCTTCTAACCAGTGTCCCATCAGTCCTTTGGAGATAAAGAAAGGTTTAACATCCTGAGGTTGAAATTTACATCCACTCTTTCCAACTGTTTGTTTTCTGAAGAATGTGTTATAATGTCTAGGAATGTAATATTAAAAGCTGTGTCCCTGCAGAGATGTCCTCAGTGTCTTCTCATGCCTGCATTTCAAAAGGCAGCACTACCAATGATAAAGGAGGATTCTGAAATAATTGAGTTACTAGGAATTTTCTGGCAAATGACTTTCCAAAGGAAAATATTTTTCTTCCCGAATCTGAAAATGCCCATCATGAAAGATGTCAGCTTAATGCAAATTAATGTGGAAAAGAAGATTGGAAGTTTTGTCTGGTGTATCCCAGAAGGCTTTCCTGAAGGACCATAATGTCACTATCACTGCATGTATGCTGGAGGGAAGGGAATGTGCAAGAATTTTTCCCCAGGGCAGCAATTTCATGCTTAGATGGAGTTTTTATCTTTTTTTTCTGGAAACTATTACTGGGGAGCACAAGGTCTTATCTTTCTTTATAGTTTAGGGTGACTTTTAATTTTTTTTTTATTTTTTTAGTAAAAGGAATCTCTACTTGTTGGCCAACTAAGCACCCTGGCCAAACCAGAAAAAGTCTGGTCAACAGCTTTGTTCTGAATGTGTCGTGGATTTTTCTCCTACCCCCCAGGTTACCAAATTATTTTTCCTAGTGTAGGAACAAATGTTCAAGCACAAGCAGAAATGCCATAGTTGTAGTACTGCAGCAGGAGCCTGCTGTGGGTGAAGAACTGTTTCCTATGCACATTGCTTTCTGATTACAGTTGTTTCTTGCCACAGTGTCTGAGTTTCTTAAAAAAGATAATGACATACTCTTGTTTCTGACTATTTCTGCTCCAAGACTAGAAAATATGCCAGAATGATACCTTTAGAATCCACCCCGATATCTAAGACATTTCTTCTTTCTCCTTTAATGGGCCCAGTTGTTCACTCACTGTTCGTAGATAGCACCTGCCTCACTCAAAGGGGACAGCAGTTCTATTTCTTGTAAATATTTTACTAGTGAACATTTTATGAATGTGTATGCAAAAACCCTTCCTTATGCAGGAGGGAAAGCAAGTGAAAGAGTAGGATTTTGATATGTCAGTGACTCAGATTCATGCAAGATACCTTTTATTCTATTCTTTTCTGCACTCGTGTCATGACATACTCATGTCATGTTCTCTCTGTAAAGTGGCTGTGGTACTTGTGAAAAGGCTGTCATCAGTGCCAGAGAGAGAGAAATGCTGCATGAGAAGTGGCAGTGGAAGTTCTTCCTGCTCCACAAGTGTCCCTTTGATTTTTTTAGGAGCTATCTAGTAGAATAAAATTAGTACCTCAGATATTATGGCCATTCAAACAAATCTGACTATAAATATCTCTGCCAGCCCCAAGTATAGTGTAGTACTTCACTGGAAGTGTTTGTTCAACCAGTATCTCCTGACTGTCCCCAAGCATTGTTGAATAATGTCTCTGCAGAGGAAGGACTGCTCTCCAGAGGAACACTTGCCCACAGAGCTGGAAATCTAGTGTCTCTTCCCATCACTCTTAAAAGCTCTTCTTGAGAATTATGGTCACTCTTTTCTCTTAGGGTCTCTAATATAATGGCTTGCACCTCTGAAATGATCTGATCATTCATGGAGTAACTGTACTGTTGGCGAGGGGAACCCGGGGTGGTTCCACAGCTGTGCTGTTGCAGGACTGCTGATTTCCCAAATGATTGTGCAGATGATCCGTGTCACTCCCTTGCAGATGATTTGTTGGATATTTCCAACTTTCCTTGTCCAAGGAGATTATTTTTACCCTCTTATTCTGTTACATTGTGAATGACTCCTGTAGTTCTCATCTTAAAATTCAGGTTGAACGTTAAACTAAAATTTCATGGTAGTATAATTGTTTCATATGAGATCATTCCACTTCATAAAAGGTGCCTTCTGATGGTCTGGAAGTAATGTTATAAAACAGAAAGACCCCAGAAATACTAATGCATCACCACCTCTAGAATTGTGTTATCTAAAAAATACTTGAAGTGCCTTTCTGCTGTACACTGTGTCCAGAATCAGAATGAGGAAAGACAAATTTTTAAGATAAATTGGTTTGTGAAAAATTTATGTGCACTTTACTAGTGCAGGCAGGATGTAATCTGTTTTGTATTGAATCTGCTTGAAAAAAACCCACAATGATAATGAGATTTTTTAAAGGCACTTTTAAATTCATGCTGGCAAAAGACAAATAGTCATGACTTTTAATTTCTATAAACTTAACAGCTGGGGACAAAATAAAGCGTTATTAACTTAAGGGGTGTAAGGAAGTTGCTTTTGTTTCAAGGACAAAATAAGTTATTCTATTCTCAGTGTTATTCATCTAAGCTGTCTGATCTTTCTACTAGTACAACCAGGCCATTGAGTGGTTTTATTTATGCTGCTTTTACTATTAGTAGTGAGAGAAGAGGGGCCACAAATACCTCCTGTGATGTCTATTCTCCCCATCCTTGGAAATCCCTGTAAAAACATTGGTTATGAGGGAACTGTGCTGCAGGGGCAAGTTGCTCCACTACTAAATGGGATATTCCTCATATTCAAAACATAAAATGTATTACCAAATAGAGAGTAGCTTCTTAACCTCATTTTATTGGTTGGAAAAATATTATTTGTCTCTTCTATCATGACAGCCATTAATGATAAAGATGTTTGTCCTTGTCACACTGAGTTCTTACACTAATTTTAATTGCATTAAGTGCAATTTACTGTTATCAGAAAATAAATAACGGTTATTTTTCTTAATCACTGTACGTTTCATACCACAACTAAGTATCTCTTTTGTTTGTTGGGATTATTTTAAGATTTTGAATATAAATTTAACAGTTATTCAAAGGCCAACCACAGTTTCTTGGTATTCTTACGTGCTTGCTGTTTCTTTTGCCTATTGAATTCACTACCATTTATATTAGTGGTTAATTTTTTACTGTGAATATATTTGCCACCTGCAGATGACTCCTGTATTTTCCTAGACTTTACTGTACAAGAAGTTATTGTGTTAATAGTAAACCACAAGTTCATGTTTACATACCGAGGGGTTTCCCTTGAGTCCCAAGTCTATACTAACTGATTTGTCATAGAGGTGAAGGGCACAACCTCTGTGTTTAGGAAATCAATAGCAGTTGCCATTTCCATTAAGGAGCCTTGGCTGAAGTTGTTCTATCTTGCATATTACACTGCTGTCAGCATAGGCTTTCATTTGCTCATGGCCCAAAGCTAAAAATGGGGACATACCAATAAAAGGTTGAACTTTGGGTTTTTTTCTCAAATAAGCATATCCTCTCCATAGAGTTGGGAAGGAGTCATATGAAGATGGCTTGAGCAAAGAGGGAATACTGAAAAACTCATGTGAATAAATGTTGTAAGAAGGTCTACTTAAACATGCTAGGCCAAAACACAACAGTAGAACAAAGTATAATTTGGCCTAGAGTAGAAAAAATGAGCAGAAGTGCCAAGAAAACCCCCAATAATTAAAAAATTAAAAAGTCAATCCTGCTGCAGGGCAGACTTCTTGGCACGTTATAGGGGTAGCAAACTAATACCTCTGTTCAATGGTTGTTAAGTAGCATCTGATGGTCCTCCCAGGCATTCTGAAGAACGACCAGTGTTTGAAATAACTGTAGGTGGAGTAGCAGCAAAGAGCCACGTGCCAGTTTAGGAGTAAATGTATTGATGCCATTGTTTAGCTACCAAATTACGGCTTCCCTCAAGGATTGACTTGGGTTACAGCTGCAGTCATGCTGCGGTCCTTTTTCATTACTACTGGTCATCAGTGTCTTTTGTTGCTGCTTACCTTTGAAGTGCAGGAATGCACACGAGTGCACCAGCATGTTGGTGTCATTACAAAATGAATTTGCCTCGCTGTAAATTCCAGGGAGAAAGCAGACTGAAGCCAACATAAACACTCCTGAAGTCAGCATGTGAAATTGCAAAATGTATCTTTCATGATTTGGGATTGGCACATCCAGGTTGGCACTAACCATTTCCTCTAGGCAAGTGTCATTGAAAAGAGATTAAACTGCACATCACAGAGATAAACTCCCCTTCTCCTCCCAGTGAGCTACTCAAAGCTTACCTGCTTGATACCAGTGTTAGTACCCTCTTCTCTCACTGTCGCATCCTCTTGATTAGACCCTGAGGTATCCATGGTGTGACTAGAGAGATTCTCACATGAGTGGAGGCACCACCACACTGCTGGTGTTCCTCAGGAGGGAGCTGGAACACTGAGGTTGTGGGAACCTGGTCCATGCATGCTTGTCTAGAGCATCCAACACCCAGTTAATGACAGGAAAAGATTTGTCCCCCGAGGCAGTGCTAAATTTGCAGCAACAACAGTGGCATGGAAGTGGGCTAGGGAAAAATTGGCTGTCCCTGCTTGTGTTTTATCCTATTTCTGCTTGCAGGAGAGCCACTGTGCTGTTGCTCAGTCTTATGCCCTCTCCAGAGTATTTCAAATACTCTACCTTTAAATACTGACCACCAGCAGAACCATGCCAGTACCGAATGCTGTACTCAGGTAGGATGATCTTTGGGAAGATACATTTCTATTGATATTATTAAAGGGGAATCTGCTAGCAGCGTTTCAGTTAAGGCTTATTGAACACTCTCCATTTTATCCTTCATTTTCAGGGATTTATAATTTTGCTATAAAAATTCACTCAACCCTGAAACTTGGCATTCATGATTTCATTCCAGAAGATATTTTTAAAGATACAAAAGCAGAAATATCCCTATTCTGGCAATGGCTTAAATGGATATTAACTTTCAATTCTGCTGCATAGCACATTGGAAAGTTGAAAAATCTGCTAAAAATTACTGTTAAATTTTTTTTTTTTTAAAGCCTTTGCAGCAATATAACTTGGATTATCCACTGAAATCTTGATCTCTCGAATGTGATCTGATACATTTTCAGGGTTGTTGTTCAGTTTCAGAGAGAGCTATCGAGATGCAGATACCTCTGCACTGTCTTTGCAGGGGCTGGAGCCACAAGTTCCTTCTTAGGAGGGCCCATGCCCCATGAAGGAAGGGCCTTTGTAGATCAGGAGGAGGCCCATGCAAAGGCAGTCCAGCAAGCAGTGTGGACTAACAATTTTGGAAAGTGACCTTTAGCTTTGAGGGGTGAAAAGTCCTGCATTACATGGATGTCTGAGAGTTTTATAAGTTTGGCAGTGGGCACAGTTGCATCGAGTTTGAGTGCTCTGGAGAATTACTGGAAAAAACTTTCTAATTGTTAAGTGTTGGAACAAATTGCTTAGGGTCATCATAAGGTCTTCTTCATCAGACCTCAAACTGGGCAAGCTAGGCTAGGCAAGTGTCACTAACATCTCAGGCACAGTTAATTCTGCCTTAGGGCAGAGGGAGAGAAAGATTCACATGCCCTCCAGCCCATTTTTCACTCATTTTTCATCATAAAGTTTGATATACACTTTGTCACTGGTGCTGCTAACTCATCTCCCTGTTTCACCAGGCAAGTGCTTTACAGTTGTCTTAAGTGGGTCCTTCTTTCTTAGCGCAGAGCAAAGTTTTTTGTTCTCCGTAGAGGTCTCCATTTTCCTGTCCTTTTTACCTAATGTATCTGAGCCTGGTGTCGTCTTGATTTCATTGGCATTTAAACTGCTTGACATCTTTAGCCCTCAAGGATGCTCTGAGCTGTAAAGGCTCCTTGCTGAAACTGCTGTTCTGGAGTTATAGGTGATGCACGATTGGTTGGCTGCTTCACGCGCTAAAGAAATCAAGCAGCGTGTAGCTTCTCCCATTAAAAATTAACGCTCTGCAGTAGGCAGTAAAGACCTGAAACGTTTTGTTGTTAAGGAGCAAATAATGGAAAAACACCACCTTTTTATTAAAGAGTGAAGAATGCTTCGAGTTAAGAGCTTTCTCCTGTTATGTGGCTATCAGTGCCTTGAATCTGATGACTGGAGAAAGATGTCTGGGAATGTGTCATCGTATGTGTGGGTTGCTCGGATGTTATTCCGCCCTTCATAATCACACTGCTTTTACCTGAAATGCCCAGCGCAATGTGTTAAGAGATGGATAAGTACCTTTGTGATTTGACAGTACTTTGGGTATCCTTTCATATACTTTGTGTGCATGTAAAGCTTCACATGCCTGCAGATGGCTAATTTGAAAAGAAGCCTGTGGGAAATTTGGCATAGAGTGCATTCACTAATGCAAATAACAGTAATTCATGTGGGAAAGAGTGAAAGGATCATTTAAAATGGAGCACTGATTCCAAAACTTCCCAGACATCCATGAATATCGTGGGTTAAGAGGCTAAGCTCGTGGCAGGGGATCTGGGGATTTGTCAATCATTTGGGGTTATGGGAAGATGAATTGTGGGATGTCAATGTTCATGTCTATTTTACAATCTCGGTCTGCAACAGGAGATTTGCCTGGTGCATGGGGCTATGTTGCCCTGTTGTAGCTGTCTCAAGCTGTTCTTCAGTCTGCAAAACAGTGATGACTCGAAGCCTGAGAAATGTCCATAGAGTGGGATGCAGCGATCAGAGCAGATCTGTGGAAAGCAGGCACGTTTCCTCTGTCTGCCTGAAATGGGATAATGCTTTTGGCAGGGACCACAGTGAAAGAAATTAGAGGGGTCATTCTGTCCAGCCAACTGTCACTGCTCATGTCCACCTCCCCTCTGCCTATCTGGTTCATTGGTCCTCTTTCAGATGCACCATCTAAATGCTAAATAGCAGAGCTGTTGCATGTCTAACTATGCAGCACTCTTTTGCTGCACTCCATGATGTTATCGGATGAGAAAGAAAAATTAGTTACAAAGTAATTGAAGATTTAGGAGAACTGGGAAGCTCTGCCATGCAAATAAGAGTTAAAACGTAATGTTATAAGAATGAAGTGTTTGTCTGGAGAAAGTCTCTGGAGTAATATTAAATGAAGCCTGTCTATTTAACAGGGTTGCAGCAGAGGGGTCCTTCAGCTCATCTGGAATGTGACAGGGGCTTTACTCAGTAGAAAAGCTTGTGCTCACACTCTGTCTAATTGGGAGCAATTGCAGTAAACTAATGGTATAATAAAGACTAGTTAGAATAAATGCTACTGATGACAGTAACACGTGTTAACAGTGATATGATAATTGTTGAGTATTAGTGGGTAATTGCTAGTTTTAATTTTAATTTTCCAGAAGAAATTATCTATTGTCAACCACCCACTTGTCCAGTACAATGCGAAGAGAGGTAACAAAGAGAGACACCTCTATTCGGGCTTCCCTGGTTGCTTTACCCATGTTGCACCATGCTCTTCTTTAAAGTGTGTCCAAGATTCCAACTCTCATCCTTTATGGAAAGAAAAGAGCAATGTCACTTTGAGACAGATCCACAGGGTTTAGACCAACTTTCCATTTCCTCAGTTAATTACCAACATAATCTCTAGATAATCTCTTCTCAAGTCTATGAAGATTGGCTGCCTTTGAATTCAGAGGACACTTAGTCTTTTTGGATTGTAGCCATAGATTAAACTTCTTCAAAGTGGAGATAGCTGTACTTTCCTGCTGTTGATTGAAACACACTGCTGAACACTTCTGAAGTTCGATAACCCTTCCAGAAATGCAAACAATTGCTGGCCTCCCCCTGTCCTCCCAGCTCAGAGGTGCCGAATCCCATTATAACTCATTTCTGTGCAGACAGTCAATCATAGTGTTGTTGTTCGATGTGTAAGAGGATTTTCCAGGTATGCTAGGAGTGCTTTATCAATAGGAAATCAGGCATTAGGAAAGAGCTATTTCCAACAAATTTGCAAAATTATGTCCGTAATTGTATTGTTACGCACTGGTTTTGCACAACACCGAAGGGGGGATTTTCTAACTATGTTTTCTGAAATATCTCTGTGTCTTCTTAACTATCTGTATGTTTTCTTAACTATCCCATCTGCAAGAGACATGCCACCATTATTTCTGGGCCTCTGCTATGTTCGGTCCCAGGCATTTTGGAATGTTCTGCAGAGAACATCTGCAAAAATGCTCACAAGGTTTGTCTGATGTCACCTCTGGGATCCGGGAACACTAAGAAGAAAATTAAACATTTTCCTGAGGGAGGAGGCAAATTTATTTAGATGAACAAATTTAACTTCTCCCACAAGCTTTCCTTCCCTGTCACCCACACCAACTCTCCAAACCCATTCAGGTATAGGTGGTGCTGTTTCCCACGTCATCTGTATGGCCAGGAGTGCAGACTCTCAGAAACCAATGGTTTCTTGTGAACCAGATAAAATGTTCAAGCTTGTGCCATGCTGTCCCTCAGTAGCCTCTAAGACCATTCCTGACCCTGCCCTTCTGGCTACACACTTCTGATCTTAATGGGATTACTTAGAAATGCTGGTATCTAGCATCATAAATCCATTTTGTGTCACTGTTGGGGAATAAAAATCGTAATTTTTAAAAAAACATTTAGTAATTTATGAGACAGCAAAAGAATCAAATGCTTAATATATGCTTTCCTGTAGGGCATCATTTTAAATTAAATCTTGCTTTTGAATGGGCCTTACACTTTCAAACTATTTCCTATCAGAAAAATGCAGATACCTGCAGAGCCATGTTGGTGGGGTTTGTCTCAGGTTTAAGATCAGGACTATAGCAGCAAGACTGTCATCAAAGTTGCTGATGTTTATTTACAAACTAAACCCTACCCCTATCTGAATGTAACTCAGTATGTTTCTGTGTGGTTTCAACACAAGATATGACCCTCTGCTCAATATCCATATAGCAATTTCCCATGAGCTCAGAGGAAATCATTCCATCTCCCAGTGGACGTCTAGCACCATTTTCTATTGTACTTGAAATTTCCTCTTCTTATATTGCATTTCTCCCCTACCCCAGACACACACACTCATTGCAGTGTCTGCTAACAAGTTTTTGATCAGGTTTTCTTTCTATTCTCAGCCTCTGAAAGCTCATCATTGGGGTAAATTTCCCTTTCATCTTCATGTAGCCTTCTCCACCCCTTTTTCTGTGAAAACATCTGAAATTGTTAAGGCAGAAAGTTGCAGTGCAAACATAATTTTCTTGTTTAATTTGAAATTGTAGATCCCCTTTTTTAAGTTTTCCCTACAGTGAAAGAAAGAAAACACAAAACCAGTTTGGTTTTTTTTATCTCATGACATTAAAATCTGGAATTTCTGCTTATGAAGAATAAGACAGCTCTTTCGTTCACCAGCTGTATGTATTCTTACAAATGTCAGGCTTAGTTTTGAATGAATGAATGCCTGAAAACATAACAGCATACTTAAATATGGTGCCATAAAGGCATCTGAACAGACAGAGTTTACACTCTCTGGGTGGAGGGAATGGTGCAAGGTTCACTTCTGCCCCATTAAGACTGGTATTTTGAATGTTATCTGCAAAATACATCAGCTGAAGAGATTGCTAATCAAATCCTGCTCTCTACTGAAGTACTAAAGATGTTACCATGGCTAAAACATTTATGGCTTTGTGAAATGTGGAGAAGTGGTTGAGAAATAGCTTTTAGAGAATGACAGTGATTTTGATTTAGGACACGGAAAACTTGGACTTGGCTTTCTACTGTGAAATAAATAGAAAATGGACTTAAATGGAATATCTGCAGCAACAGACCTAACAGCCAGCAACATGTATGTTAGGAAATGTTGGAAAGGTTGACTCTGCATGCTGCCATGGAATGGAGCCGTCATCCTTCAGTCACATCCAGCCAGCACAGCCCTGCCTGTGCACCTCAGCTCACTTTTGAGATGCATCTCTGGTTTCAGCTTGGCCAGTGCCTTGTCCAGCCCCACAGTGGAGACGGCTTCAGCATAACCTTCCTGTCCAAAATTCTTAGAGAAACTATAAACAGTTAGGTTACCCTTTGCTCTCGTCCCCTCTTCCTCACCACTGCCATGGAGCATCAATTATCTGCAGGCTGGGAGAGTCTATGTGAAACACTATTTCAATAACTTGCTGCTGGTGGTACCATATTTGCTTTCTCCTCCTGACATGCTCTTTATTTTCCTAATGCTATGAACAGCATCCAAAAATCCTGTGAGCTGGACCTGTTCTGTAATGGACTATTCTTTCTGAGTCCAAAAAGAATAAAGGCTGTAGCACGGAAAGGGCTTTCAACTCAGCTCAGGCAGATAAGCTCTGTTGGCACTGGTGCAACCATGTAAAATGCCACCACCTAATCCAGAATAAGGTGTAAAGCCAGGTGTTTCAGAAAGGGATGTCAGCAGCATTTTTGTTTTCAGATATGAGGGCTGTGAGTAATCTTAATGTTACCATCTCATGAGAACGTCAGGAGTGGATTTAGTAAGGTTTTGGAAAGCAGTGAGTGTATATGGAGGTGTATTTTAAAAAAATATGAATTATTTTTTGTGTTGAGTTTGTTGAATATAAAAACTCCTTGCTCCTATCTGGTGTGCTACTCAAATCACTGTTTAAAATAGAGTGTATGTATATGCATGTTTGCACACTGAACATTTCAAAATATATGAATTGCCTCCATTTGGTGGTTAAAAAATTCTTCAGAGAGTAAGGACCCTCCTGAATTTCCAGATCAAACATGATCAGTTCTTGTAATATTCTAAAGTGAGCCACATCCCAGCTGATGTAAACTGGTATAGTCTCAATGAAACCAAGAGAGCAGCTCCGATCAGAAACAACTGAGAATTCAGCCTGTTTAATAAGCAAGTTTCACAAATAAACTGTTTATCCATTTTAAAGTTAGAATATTTATTGTGGCAGAATATTTTCAGGCAGCAAAAATAAACAGCTTCCAAACTTGCTAAAAATATACAGAAGACTTGAGCACTGCTAAGAAGTGTTATGTTTACTGAATGTGGTTTATTACTTGCATAATTAGCATAAACCAGAAAGCAGTTCATGATAATGGTATTTTTCATATATTTGTAATTAAGATTGTACCGGTATTTCAAGGGCGTAATACCCAGTTAGAAAAATGCATGCAGTTATAGCATTAATTCCTGGAGAAGTAGAACTTTAGCCAATTTTTATGGGGAAAGCACCGCTTTGGTCAGTGACCAGGTAGAGGAGTCCAAAGAAAATGGTTCAGGGTTCCAGCGTGGCATCAGGTGCTCTGCAATCCTCATGTAATTAAAGCCTAATGTAGAATTGATGCCTTGACGGACTTAACTGGAAGAAATGCAAATATTAGACCGACTTAGTATGTTCCACTTTTACAATGTATTAATTGCTGTAAATATGCAAAGGTATGCAATTAAAAGAGCAAATGAGTATTTCTAATTAGGATGGAATGGTAGGACATTTCATCAAAGTAGGACACAGTGTGCTACTTAGCTGTGTATATGTTTTTGCCAATTAGTCAATGAGGAATTCTTGTATGAACAATTGAGCCTTTTATAATTGGAAAATGAGCACTGAAGCACCAAAGTCCAAAAACAACATTTATATTACCCTGTAACACAACAGCGTACCTTTGGCCTTCTTTGCATCTGGGGAAAGGGATAATTCATTGACAAAACCCGCGCCTGCATCGGGGAACGTGGCTTCTCCTCGCTGTCTTCACCACAGAGTGCTGGTGGGGCTGCTGGGGGGTCGTACTTGAAGTCAGGAAGATCAATGCACATGGGACTGGGAAACCAGGTCCCTGAGCAGCCCAGGGGCAGAGCCGCTTCCTAACCCCTCGCATTTGTTCGTTCGGAGATGTCTTTTCAGCATGCTGAGCACCATGGCAAGTGTCCGCAGAATGTCACAGTATGGCAGGGCTTTCCTGTTCCTGACAGCCCCAGCAGTGTGTTACCACTAGCTTCTTCTCAGGGGCAGAACATTACACAAACATGTTGCCAGGCTTTCCTAGAAAGCGCTGAGAAACAAGTCTAAACTGGAAATATAATGGAAATATAACTCTTGGCTAAAATTGTGGTTTGATCTCCTCCATAGAGCTGCATTTTTTTGGATGCATGTGTCAGAGAGGAGAAATTCCATGGGTCAGCCACGTATGGGATGTGCCAGGGCTGCACAGCTGCTTGGGCCATGGCAAGTGACCTCCTGGAAGGCTGGGGTAGCTGAGCACCATGCCAGGGGTACAGCCCTCAGACACAGATACAAAATTCATATGCTAAACCACATGTGGTGGGGAAGCAAACCAATTTTCTGTGCAGTCAAGAACATCACAGTGAATACTTCACATTTTGGACGGGGGGGCACTCAGAGCAGGTGGAGTTTCTCTTCATTGATGCTATGCAGCATGAACACTTCCATGGGAAGATTTGTGTTTGGTCATTTAGCAAAAGAAATATTTGGAAATTTTAATAGTAGATCCCTTCTTTTTTCTCGGGTGAGTGGAATAGGATTAGCAGAATTAGCAGTTCTTGACTACCATCTTTCAGAGAAGTTGTACAGAAAAGGGTCATAGAATCACAAAATGGTAGGGGTTGGAAAGGACCTCTGGAGATCATCAAGTCCAACCTCCCTACCAGAGCAGGATCACCCAGGGCAGGCCACACAGGAACATTTGTGGAGTTTCAGGCTGTATATTAGGAAGCATTTCTTTACAGAAAGAGTTGTCAGGCGTTGGAATGGCCTGCCCAGGGAGGTGGTGGAGTCACCATCCCTGGAGGTGTTTAAGAGGCGGTTGGATGTTGTGCTTAGGGACATGGTTTAGTGGTTTTTGATAGGGCTAGGAGTAAGGTTGGACTTGATGCTCTTGAGGGTCTCTTCCAGCCAAAAATATTCTACAATTCTATGACATTCTTGAGTGGATTTTGCTGTTTTTACACCTCTTCTATTGGAGCCTAGTGTTAAGTAATCAGCCATGCAATCTGACCATGAGCACCCATAGACCATCTGAATACTGTCATCATGCTACAGAGCTGGAAATTTCCTCTTCTTTGGGACTCTTCTGCTTGACCTAATCATCACACAGTTATGGGTTAAAGCCATTTGATGAGGCAAGAATTTGATGGAAAATCTAAAGAGCCTTAGCACTCTCATACTGTCATATTGCTCCATATTCCTTGTTAGGTATGCTGCTTTGCTTTTCACTGCTGAAAAACTTTCATCATTACTCCCAAACCACTGGTGAAAAGTGATCTGAATAGTGTCCAGCCTAGCTCTGATCACTGCTGAGCTCTCCATTAGGTGCACCCATATGGAAAATTTGCCTGCTTATAAGTAATTTTGGATAAATCATTCATCCAGCACTTGGTTCAGTTACTGCAGTCCTTACTAACAACATATAATGTTAATTTTAGGGAGCTGAACACACCCTAGAAGTTGACATATACTTCAGCTGGACACTTAACAACGTAATAAACATCACTCTGACTTCATTCTTAGGAAAATAATGCATTTTCCCCTGTGAAACTGTACTGATTACCAATAATTATATCCTCATCTTCCCATTCTTTGGGGATTGAATTACTTATTATCCACTTGTAAATGTTGCCCAGCATTAACAACCAACTACCCAGATTTTGGCTACCTGTGCCACATGTCCTGCCCTTTCTGTTTTTTGGCACATCACTCTATAAGTGAGTGGAATGGCTCCATCATTCAAAGAAGCATCAAAACTGAATATAAGTTGGCCAATTACTTCCTTAAGCAGAAGTCTAAGAACTTTTAGGTGTACATTTTATGGGCCTCCTCATATAAAAATTACTATCTTTACTAGATCTTCAACATCTTTCTTATTGTGAAGGATCCAAATGTTTCTTATCATATTCAGGTGATATGAATATGGTTTTTTGCATTGTACTATGCATTCCATACATAGACCAGCACTAGATGTCCAACACTTCCATCTCCCTGTATATTTTTCTTCAATTCAGATATTATGTAGAATTATTTTTAAAATATTGCAGGGATTTATGTGTTTCCTAAGTATTCTTTATTATTATTAGGGGTAGTTTATCCTGATGTCTTTAGACTTCTGTATCAATTTTCCATACTTAATTTTTTAGTTTACATTAATTGCTCTCTTTCTTCCTTGCCCTACTGTGATATAGTGTTCCTTTATTTCTAACTTCATCTTTCCCTTCACCAGGATGAACTTTAAGCCAATGTCATTATCTTTCTTGATTATGACATTCTGCTTTTGGCTATTTAAGAAACTCTATTTACCATTTACATTTTTGTTTCTTAGTTTTGAATACCCAGTCAATTTTGCTTCTAATTTTCTTTTTGCTTGGAATAATCGTCTCTAGTACTGAGTAAGCTTTATATGCATAATTATGTCTCTATAAAACTGTACTTACGTAGGCTAGTGGTTGAAACTGGCTTTTTTAGTTCCATTCTGATGTCCTTTTGATCAAGATTGCTGTTGCAGTTTACTGTCTGTAATTTTTATATATAATGATGTATACAACAGAGCTGTATTCTGTTCAAAGCATTTTTTATTAGAAAGATGTCATAGATGGTGTAAAGAAACCCTACTGATGCTTTACTATTAGATGTGGAAGGATCTCTTTTCTCCATCTGTCAAACTGTAGTTTTCATACTGGCTGTCCTGATCTCTGGTTTGACTGACTGGTCTATCAGAAACCTTTCCCTACTTCTGACAACTCACTGCTGGCTGCTTGTTTTATGGGATTTGTCACCTAAGACATATGGTTTTGAGGTTTTGGTGTGGTTTTTTAATTCTCACTCAGTTTTTTTTTGAAAATGTGAGTGAGCTATGCATGATATTCCTGTGGGACAAGGGCTGACCCAGGCAAGGGGGAGCCGAGTGAAGATGGCTTTGCAGCTTCTCCTCTCTCCCTCTTTTGGGCCCCTTCAGAATCATTTCAGTGAAGCAGTTAAACACTTTTCCCGCAATCCCTGCTATGACATTTAGTTCATCATTCATATTTACAAGGCCACATGTGAGCTCCCCTATAAGAATAAGGAGAATAAATGCCCCATGTAGAGTCCTGCATATGAATTTCTACCCTGGCTTGCATCTTCACTTATCATTCTTTTTTTCTTATAAACTATAAGAAGTGCCTGGATCTGGATTGTGAACAGTTCCCCTCCTGCTACTTCAAAAGACCATATTATTCATGTAATGAACAGGCTTAGTGCTGGAGTTGACAAAACACTGGGAAATACACTGTTGGGCACAATTCTGAACTGGCAGGGAACTGGACTGGGTGACCTAATAGGGCTCTTTCATCTCCAGTTACTTAGTTATGATTTTTAGTGCTAATTAAAACCTCACTAGCTAGTGAGGAAGAACACCACGGCCAATGCAAATACCTTCTGTTAAAAACTTTCCTTCTGTTTATTTTTTCCACTTGCCCACTTCAATTTTATACACATATCAGTTAAAAACACCCTTAATTACAAAAGTGTCCAGCTATAAAACTACAGGACAAACAAACAAAACCATTTACACTTAACAGCTTGAAATAAAAGTGCAAAGGCCAGGAAATAAATTATTTGGCTTTATTAAGGAAAAAGAAAGTAATTTCTCTAGTATCCATGTCTCCAGGTGTGCTGGGGTATGGCTGTGCTTGCAGCTCACCTTCTATCTGAGCTTTCCCTCAGCTCTCACCAGATCTGGCCACTGATACATGTCCAGTGGGGACATTTTTTACTTTAGTAAACCAGCCTTCAAATGTCTACTGAGCAACTACTTCATCTCAATGACTTGCCAGAGAAGGGCAGACCAAACCTGGTGGCTTTAACCTCTTGTTCATATGTACTGGATGTTTGGGATGTGGGCACATGTTGGAGTCACAGCTTCTCCTGAGCCCTGGGAGGATGATAGGGGACCAGGGCTCCTGTCACAGCCTCACTGGCCACAGCTACTGGGTAGGTGCACACAGGTGAGGTCTGGGTCAGATGTTAGCCCAGTGATGGACATGCCACAGCAATGAAATACAGGTGTCTGTCCTTGTGGGCCCACTCACAAATCCAAATGATTTCTTGTGTTTCCTCAAGGTGTCAAAACCACTGAGATGCTAAAGAAGACCCTTTCAGAAAACCTGTCAAAGGCTGCAAAATTATACGGGGAGACCACAACTGTTAAAGAGGCAAACACAGAAGTGAACAGGATCACAAAATTGTTTTGAATGGATAGGACCTTTGAAGATCATGTGGTCCAGCCCCTGCTCAAAGCAGGACTGGCTTTGAAGTCCAACTCTGTTAGAATAGGTTGTTCAGGGCCATATCCTGTGAAATTCTGAGTATCTCCAAGGACAGAGATTTCTACAACCTCTCTGTGCAACCTCTGCCAGTGTCAGGCCACCTTCATGGTGAGATCTTCTTCCTTAATATCCAAATAGATTTTACAATGTGTAGCTACTTGTGTCATCCTTTCACTGTGCACCTCTGAGAAGAATAAAAACGTCAGGGTAAATAACAATAAAAATATCATCACAGTAATACATAATAATGAACATAAAATAATTCAGGCAACCTGTTTATTACATGGAATCTTTCTATTTAAAGGGAAATGTCCCTAAGTGACTGTTATCACTGCAGTGATGCAATATCCAGGAATAGTGTGGCAGTATTTATATTCACCTTGCTAAAGAGGATGTCAAAACTGCTAAGTGTGAGATCAATTAAGAAATAATATAAGAGACTACAGATGATCACAGTAGATAATTAGCTATTATTTCCAAGAGTGACAGCTGCCTTCAATCCATGGTTATGTACAGCATTTTGACAAATTGCTGCCAAAATATGAATATATTTGTTTTAAAAACTGATCTCCAGCTGCAATTTTTTGGACATCTTATGATCATGCATTCAGACTTGGAAATCACTCCCAGATTCTTAAATAGAAAACAGGCTCCATGAATTGCCTCCAGAACTGACCATTACAGTGGGATGACCTGAGGGTGGTAAGTGGTAGTCCATGCTTCTGAAGTTATCTGAGCTGAAACTAACCTTGGTGTCCACGTCTTGTATCCACAGAGGGAGAAGGAAAATAGGAGCAGAGTCCTGCTTCCTGTGGTGTGCTACCAAATACCACCAGGACAGATAGGTTTTGTCTTCATGAAATGTCAGAAATAAATAGGTGGTAAAGAAACTCAGGTCCCACTGGGACAAGAATTGTTCCATTTTCTGCAAAAAGGAAAACCAGAAAACTATTTGGGCTTAACTCAAATAATTTGGTTGGTTGCATGATGTAGTATTTGGATTGGAAGTCATTCACTTCTGTATTTAACAGTTTTGGGGTTTCTTTTGTTTGATTTTAAATTTTGGTCAAATCTGAAACAAGGTCATTGTTTTGGAAAAAAAAAAAAAAGGTTACCACTTCTTAAAAACCTGATTTTTTTTTTTTCTCCCTAGCAGAAACTGGATTAGTCAAATTCAATCCAAGTTTATTTTTGCATTTGTGAAACAAATCTTTGTCTTATCAAAAGAAATATTGCCTGGCTCTGACAAGAAAATTCCATGGAAAGTGGAACATAGAGAATGGGCATCCTAGAAGATTATTTTCTGATAGAGGGTGTTTTGGAGAGGTGGGATATGTAGTGAATGTGTATGGAGAGCCTTCATCTGCACAGGAAACTGTTGACTGTGGATAAAGACTGAGGTGAAATTACTGAAGAAAAGTTAAATCTTTTTTATTTGTCATGGAAATGAAAAACTGGCAATGGGCTAGTGAGTCTGGACAAGATGTTTGGTGACTTGGGGAAGCAGTGAAGGGACTCCAAGAGGGTAGGCAATGTGGCTGAATTGAGCAAAACCAGGTGCCAGTTGTGTGCAGACTGCAGGAGGTGCAAGGTGTTCAGAGAAGCCAGCTGGGCAGGAGAAAACACAAGATGGTAGATGAGGGTGACAGGGTTGTCTCATGTGTGGGACACTATGCTGATAGTGGATCTGGACTAATGTTTCTGCACCATCCCTATCTCCCTATATGTCATTCTTGGCAAAGCGCTTCTGATTGATACGCCAAGAGTCCCTAACTGAGCAGAACCCACATAGGTTTATGAAATCCAGGAGCTCTTCTGTGCAGGGGGCCTTTCAGACCACCAGAGTGTGGTGGTAGGGTGTTTTGTTACGGAGTGGGTTCTTCAGACCACCAACTGGAATGGTAGGGGATTTTTAGTATGCAGGGGCCTTTAGATCATTGGGTGAGGCAGTAGGGAAGAGTTGCAGGAGGTATCTGCAGGTCAAAAACTGTCTAAGCACTGTGAAAGATCCTGCTGATGATCTAGGGCGAGTACACAAGTAAGCATAGAACATACAAAGGTGCTGGGATCATTAGCTCATTTGAAGTGCATCTATACCATGCACGGAGTATGAGCAACAAGCAGGATGAGCTTGAAGCCATGATGAAACAGGAAAACTATGATGTAGTGGCCATCACAGAAATGTGGTGGGATGCCTCACATGACTGGAGTGTCACAGTTGATGGCTACAAGCTCTTTAGAAGGGGTAGGCAGGGAAGGAGAGGTGGTGGGGTGGCCTTGTATGTTAGGGATTGTTATGAATATTCAGAACTTAAGTATAGTGATGACAAGGTTGAGTGTGTTTGGATCAGGTTAAGGGGCAAGGCCAATATAGCTGATATTGCTGTGGGTGTCTGCGATAGACCTCCTAGCCAGAGCAAAGAGGTAGATGAAATATTCTATAAGCACTTAGGAAAAATCTCAAGGTCGCTTGCTGTTGTTCTTATGGGGGACTTCAAAGTCCCAGGTATATGCTGGAAATACAACACAGCAGAGAGGGAACAATCCAGGAGGTGCCTAGAATGTGTAGGGGACAACTTCCTCACACAGTTGGTAAGTGAATCGACCAGGGAAGGTGCCCTGCTGGGCCTCTTGTTTGCAAGCAGAGAAGGACTGGTGGAGGATGTGGCAGCTGGAGGCCGTCTAGGGAATAGTGACCATGAAATTATTAAGTTCTCTGTTCTTAGAGACGTTAGGAGCAGGGGGCAGCAATACTGACACTCTGGACTTTCAAAGGGCAAACTTTGACTTGTTTCAGAGGTTACTTGATGGAGTCCCTTGAGAGTCAGTTTTGAGGGATGTAGGAGTCCAGGAAGGCTGGACATTTTTTAGGAAGGAGGTCTTGAAGGCGCAGGAGCAGGCCATCCCCACATGCCTCAAGTCAAGTCGTCATTGAAGAAGACTGGCCTGGCTGAATAGGGAGGTTTGGATTAAAATCAGGAAAAAAAAGGAGGGTTTATGGCCTCTGGAAGAAGGGGCGGATGACTCATAATGAGTATAAGAATGTAGTCAGGTCATGCAGAAAAATAATTAGAAGGTCAAAAGCTGAACTAGAAGTTAATCTGGCTTTAGAGGTGAAGAGCAATAAGAAAAAATTCTATAAATACATTAATAATAAAAGAAAGACCAGGGAGGGCCTCCATCTCCTACTAGATTCTGAAGGAAATATGTTAATAAAAGACAAGGAGAAGGTTGAGGTGCTTAATGCCTTCTTTGACTCAGTCTTTAGTAATGGAAACACTTCCACCAAGGAAAGTCACTTCCCCCAAGGAAAGTCACTTCCCCCAAGCCAAAAGACAGGGGCCAGGAACACAATGCTCCCACTACAGTTCAGGAGGAGATGGTCTATGACATGCTCCTCAATATCAATGTGAATAAATCTATGGGGCCCAATGGGTTACATCCTAGAGTGCTGAGAGAACTGGCAGGGGTGCTCACCAGGCCACTGTCCATCATTTAACAGCAGTCCTGGATGACTGGGGAGGTAACAGTAGAGTGGAAGTCAGCCACCATAACACCCCTATATAAGAAGGGACGGAAGGATGATTTGGGGAATTTGACTTCAGTACCAGGGAAGCTGATGGAAGCAGGTCATCCTGGGTTCTATTATGCAGCACATGCAGGACAACCAGGTGATCAGATCCAGTCAACATGGGTTTCTGAAGGGCAGATCCTGTTTAACAAACCTGATCTCCTTCTATGACAGGATGACCTGCTTGTCGGATGAAGGCAAGGCTGTGGATGTTGGCTATCTTGACTTTAGCAAGGCATTTGACACTGTTTCCCAAAGTGTTCTATTAGAGAAATTGAGTGTCCTTGGCTTGGATGGGCATACGCTTTCCTGGGTGAAAAACTGGTTAGATGGATGAGTCCAAAGAGTTGTGGTCAATGGAGTTAAATCCAGT